>PITB01010188.1:0-11573 GCA_004024585.1 Paradoxurus hermaphroditus
TTGAAATGGGACTTATTTTACAAATTAGTATTCATTTGGCTATCTTTGGTGGAAATGATAGTGATTTTAGAGAGTGTTAAAAAACAAAATCCAATTGAACTAATCCGAAGATCTAATTGGCTTTAAGAAATGATTCCTGAGTCAGGCAGCATCCCATCTAGCAAATAGAGGGAGGCTTTGAGGAATTGTATAAAATGGATGGATAAGTGGGTGGAAGGGTGGGTGGATGGAAGGAGAAGAGTGGGTTGGTTGGCGGGTAAGTGGGTGAATAAATAAATGAATGAATGAATGGATGGAAGGATAGAAGGATGGATGGATGGATGGGTGGGTGGATGGATGGGTGGGCAGGTGGGTGGATGGGTGGATGGATCGGTGGATGGGTGGATGGGTGGATGGATCAGCGGATGGGTGGATAAGTGGACGGAGTGATGGAGTGATGGATGGATGCCGCGCAGCCTTGCCGTGCAGCCCACCTCCCACTCTCACCACTTGGCTTCTTACAGCTTTACGCCAGCCATCTGAATGCCTTGCGCGTCAGGTACAATCACTCCGGTATAGCCTACGAGGCCTTTGTTATCTGCGCAAACCTGCCCTTTCCACCTTCGCTTGGTTCTACTCCCCACGCTTTCCCACCGGCGCACAGCCTGTGAGTTCTCACCTCCATTCCTTGGCTCCTCATGCTCTGAAGTCTGCAAGCCAAACCAGGTGCCCGGCCCAGCTCGTATGACTTCCGTTTGGAAGCCCTCCCTAGTTCAGTCAGTCCAAAGGAATCGCTCCCTCCTTTCCCATTGTAGCACCCTATTTGTTTCTGTCTTTCAGACTGCACATCTTTCTACATGTGTGAATGACCTCTCTCACTTAAAGGGGAGGAAAAGAAATAGCATGTATCAGTCCCCGGGCACCGTCGTGTGATCCGAATAAAAATCCTGCGAGAGATGTATTCTTCTTATTTTACCGAAGCAGCAGGGCACAGGCTCTCAGAGGTACGCTGACTCGTCTGAGCATATTAGCGGTGGACCGGCAATAGCCCTCGTCTCCTGACTCTCTCCAGGGCCCGAACCTCCTGGAAGGCTCTGTTCACATCACGGCTGATTCACCCGTAACCTGGATTACCGTCCTAGCGGCGGGGACGAAAGGAACCGGCCAGCGAGTGTCATTCACATCAATGTTCCCTTTGTTGACCTGGACTCCCTCCTACCCTGTGCTGTGCAAGGGTGAGCCCTCGGGAGAAGCTCATTGTTTTAAACTTTTAAAATTAAAGTCAAAGCTCTGTGATCTGATGCTGTGGGGACCATCAGCAGGTCAGTTAATCAGAAAAAGAAAATCACGTATATACCTTAAGATCTTCATTTTAATTTAAAACATGTAACGTACTTTAATTTACCAAACGTTTGCTTCAGGACTCATGCTTTTCTTGGGGTACGGAGCGCCCCCAGGGTCTACTTTCCGTAAGCCACGTCCACAACACGTCTACTAGTTTGGGTAATCATCCTTCTACCAATTGGAATCCTTCTGAATGGTTATCATTTCCCCCGCCGAAACCCCCAGCCTCGTTGTCTGACCCACACCTAATTCAGCAGCAGTTTCTGTAGTCCCTTTAGAGCGGTTTTGAAAGTTTTCATCTTTTTAAAAAAAATTTTTTAAACGTTTATTTATTTCTGAGAGACATAGAGACAGCGTGAGCAGGGGAAGGGCAGAGAGAGAGGGAGACACAGAATCCGAAGCAGGCTCCAGGCTCTGAGCCGTCAGCACAGAGCCCGACGCGGGGCTCGAACCCACAGACCGCGAGATCATGACCTGAGCCGAAGTCGGCCGCCCAACTGACTGAGCCACCCAGGCGCCCCTGAAAGTTTTCATTATCTTAAGTTTCATAGAAACAAACCTCTGTTCACACTCTTTCCTCGGCTTAGGTGAAACATGAAGGATTTTATTAAATGAGCTCATTATAGTAACAGGGACACCTGAGGGAAGAAGGCCTGAGAGCAAGCCCCACGGTTCCTGGTGACACCTGCGGGCAGCCCGCCAGAGGAGCTCGGCAGACCCTGTGCGGAGGGGCGAGGACTGAGAAGCCGCAGGTAATGCGCAGATCGGTGCCGTGGGAAGAACCTCTCCTGTAATTTACAGGGGCGCGCCGAAAACGCCGCCGGCGCACAGACAGGGAGCAGGAAGGAAACCCCTTGGGTTTGTTATCTCCGCCCCAGCGCTCACCGGCCAGGGGACCTTGGACCAGCCACCCCTCCCTTCGGTAAGATGGCGATGTCACGCATCATGCAGAGCTCTTCCTGGGGATCGAGGGCACACTAGATGCTGAGATACACACTAGATGCTGAGCACACAGCAGGTGCTTCGAAACGGGAGCCGAAGCTACAATGTTAATCCTTGGGGGTCTCTGATACGGCAACTGTCCTAAGGGGGCTGGAAGAACCTCTTAGCTGTCTCCCTTCTCCTCCGCCCTAAGAATTCTCTGAGTACCTTTTTCAAAATTAGCATTTACAAACCCCCTCGGATCTTCAAAACCCTGAGGCTCACCACTTACCCTGTTTGCACTTGCAAATGGTTTGCCTTTGAATTTGAAACAAAATGCACACGTTAACACACACTGTTAGGACCTGCTGCCATATCCAAATGGAAGGTCAAACTCCACCTCAACCTCTCTTGTTTCAGGCAACGCTCCTATTTCAATTGCAAATCCATAAGCCTCTTTTGCGAATTGCATTTGGTTTTTAAAGGAAGTGCGGTGCATAAGTCACGGACCCTTTACAGGAGCCACATCCAGAGACATTTCCTAATGCACCTAACCGGATAATATGGTAATCAGACCAAATCAGTGGGAAACACTTCGTAAGTACGATCTCAGTCACAATTGTTCTAAAATTTATAGTTCACAGAATTTCTTAGCCTCGATCACATGGAAATGTGTTCTCTTTGTCCTTTTGGCAGAAATAGAGACTTGCGAGTTAATCAGTTAATCGTTTAAAAATGTTCGATTGTAGCAAGTTATCATAAAAGATGCATTTTAGACATGCTTAATAAAAACGTAACACCTCGGCTATAAACTGCTTCATTGAGATATAGAAACATGTTGAGAGCCGTAAAAGGCATACAAGAAATGGAATTCCACAGAAGTTACCTTTCGTGTCAGTTTTTATTTCCGAAATGGTCTAAAATGGAAGATAATGATTACTCATAGGGAAAAAAAAAACGTTTCTCAAATGCAACATCGACAGTGTTGGTGGCATTTTCTGACTCATGGGCGGATTCGTGGTCCTGGAGAGGTGCCTAGACATTGTAATTCACAAGAATTATAATTAACAAGGAAAAATTAGTCATTTATTTACATTCCCATTTGAACACTAGATAAATTATTTGCTAAAAGCCCCTTAATGATCCCAAAGTACATAATTATCTAGTACACTGGTCCCACTATCTGAGGATAAAACCTATAGCAAAATGACTTCTTTTTTTCCCCCCAAACCGTTCCCTTACAACTCCTGCTAGACAGTTCTTCTATGGTTTTTTAAAAGTTATATTGGTTTTTTTAAATATCAAAATATTTTATGCAAAATATTTCATTTTTAAAAAATTCACTCTCGCTCTCGGGAGAGTGTGTATGTGCAATTGTTAACAATGTACCACAGATTGCAGTAAGTTCTGAAATTAACACTGAATATATTTTCATATTATGTTTACATATGGGTAGGTTTTTTTTAGACTCCCTATCTTTTTTAGATTTATGAGATTGTCTACAATAAAATTTTGTGTGAGTATATTTAAATTTCATATGTGTATATATTTATACACACACAGAGCAAGATTACATACTTGCTTTAATTTCTCCCAATCTTAAAAACTCATAAAATATTTAAGCCGTTTCAGGACCAGAATAGAAATGCCTCAAAGTGTTGTTTAGAATTACATCCAGCCCTCACCTACCCATGCTAATGAACGGGGCACCGCAGCTCGCAGGGATATCAATCAAAAGTAATCAATGCGCCGAGGCTCAATGGATAACCTTGCTCTCTGCCCCCTTCCTCCCTCCCGCGCCCTCCTTCGCGACCTTAACTCCAGCTGCTCAGAAAATGACTCACTGGTCTCTGTCCTCATTGCCTGTCGTCCGACTGACGAAACTTCCAGTCGGGAATACCAGGATCGCAGGGTGAGTGGAATGAATAATCTCTAAACTGTGGCAAACGGCTAGGGGTCAGTTGATTTAAAGGTGTCCGTGGCTTCGTTCCTTCATTGGACAAACGTTTATTGAGAACCTAGTATGTGTGAGGCGTCGGCTGCCGTTGGGCCGTGACAATGAGCACGTTGGACGTGTCCCCTGCTTCTGCGGCGTGCGCGGGACAGGGGAGGAGACAGGCTCTCAGACACATAGCGACAGAATTCATAGCATCCCGGAAAGAGCAGCATAAAGGCGAACACAATATATAACAGAAGAACACGCCTGGAGGTCCGGACCCGGTCTGCTGGGGGACGGGGTCGTCAGAGGATATCACTGTCTCAGGAGGGGCCCCTCGTACTGGATGGAACAGGTAGAGAGAGGAGTATGGGGCCGGGGGTGGAGGGGGGTCCAGGCAAGAGACCCAGCGCGCATGAGGGGCCTGGGGCAAGAGGAGGCTTGGGACGGCCCGGGCGGCACAGGCAGCCCGTGTGGCCGGGGCGCGGGGACCAAGGGGGCTCTGCTCTCAGATGGGGCTGGGAACACGGGGAGCGACCTTGCAAAGCCCAGCCGGAGTTTGGATTCGATCCTGGCTGCCTTTGTTAAAGGCTGACGCGGAGCGGACCCTGGCCGTGTGGACGTGACCGCCTACGTGTTTCAAAGCTCGCTCCGCCTGCCGGGTGGAGAAGGTTCGAGACGCTGAACTGGAGGCCACTGGGATATTCCACGACCCGCGGTGGCGGCCTGGAGGTGCAGCGGGATGGGGCGTTGGGAAGGTTCCGCGCCTCTGGGCGAGGCCAAATCAGATGCGCTGCTTACGGGGCCGCGGGCGCCTGCAAGGGTCACAGAGCCGGTGCAGGCCCCGGCCTCGGTCCCCTTCGTAACCATGTCACGCGCCGAATCGTGCCCCCCCCCCAAAATGAGCACACTGAAGCCTTATTCCCCAGCACCCCCAGAATGCGACTGTATTTGGACACAGGTCCTTTAAAGAAGTCACTAAAATGAGGCCATTAGGCGGGTGCTAATTCAATCTGACCGGCGTCCTTCGAAGCAGGAAGATGTGGACCTACAGAGGGACGCCAGGGGCTTCCGAAGACAGAGGGAGGATGGCGTGAAACCGCAAGAGAGAGGGACCCCCCGGAAGACAAGGAGAGGGGTCTCCGGAGAAAGTCCGAGCCCGCGGACACCCGACGTCGGACTCCCAGACTCCAGAACTGCAAGGAGACACACTTCTGGGCTGCAGCGCCCCGTCTCCCGCGCTCTGTGGCGACGGCCCCAGCAGAGGAGCCCAGCATCCCGGCGACGCCACGCGCGTGAGATGCAGGCAGAGAGAAGCGGCGGTGATGAGCCCAGTGGCGACCAGCACCTTCCCGCGTCCGCCCACCCGGGTCGTGGCCCTTGCCGTCCAGGGGCCAACGGCTGAGGCCGGTGAGGAGGAAGCAAATGCTTTCTCACCAACGAGGAGCATGGGGGTCGATAAAACACGGATGCAAAGAAACCACGAGGAAGGGCTGGGACGTCTCCAGAGGGGAGACCGAGGCGCGGGCAGAAAAAACCGTCACCTGGAAGTTTTACGGACCCGGGTTCGCGGGCCCAAGAGTCGCGGCCCTCCCTGCACGAGCCGGCGGGCGCTGGGTGCACACCTGTGCAAGGAAGCCGCTGGAAGCTTCTGTGTCGGGGAGAGAGAACAGTGTACGTTGGTGCTGCCACACATCTCTCCGTGTGCCCGTCCCTCTGTCCATCCTCAATTCACGTCGTCCCCGCGGCCACATCCCAAGTGAGTGGCAGACATCAGTGGGCTTCACCCCTAAACCCCGCGGCTCGCGTATCGCGAACTAAAGACCAGTCTTCTTGTGTTTGCGTGCAACCGAATGATCAAGCCAGTTACAAAAATTAAATAGATACAAAAATAAATAATGATGGACGTCTAGCCGACATTTAACAAGCCGAACAGGCTTCAATACACGCGCTGGTAAGGTCTGATGTATACACGACTCGAGGGGACCGTCTTCACACCCCGAGCAGGGACGCGCCATCACCCCGAACACCCGCCTTATGCTCCTTCATAAACTCTCCCTCCCTGCCCGCCCCAGCCACCGCAGAGCCGCTTTCTGCCGCCGGAGTCGCTCTCTAGAATTTGATATAAATGGAATCAGATGCTATGTACTCTTGTTTGGCGTGACTTTTTTCTTTTTTTTTTTAACTCAGCATAATTATTTTGAAATTCATCCAAACACTTTACTCATTCTATCGCTGGACGCCACGGCAAACAGAGCACAAGGTTTTCACCCGTCGACGGACACTGGGGTTATTTCCAGCTTGGGGGGACGGCTGATACGACTGTAGTGACAAGTGTTTCTGGACGAGTCTTCTTATAGGCTCATAGGGTCCTCTTTCTCTTGGGAAAATGACCAGAAGCGGAATGTCTGGGTCACATGATTAACTTTTTAAGATATTACCACGCTGTTTTTCTAAGTGGTTGTACCTACCAGAAACATCGCGGGTCCTGTTTGCTTCACGTCCTTGAGAGCATTGAATTCCTATCCGTTCTTTACATTGTAGCTATTCTGATGTGTGTACTGTAGTATCTTATTGTGGTTCTAATTTGCGTTTCTCTAGTGACTAAAGTCCAGATTGCTTTTCTTTAATTTTTTAAAATGTGTATTTATTCTTGAGAGAGAGAGAGACAGTGAGAGGGGCAGAGCAAGAGAGGGACACAGAATCCGAAGCAGGCTCCAGGATCCGAGCTGTCAGCACAGAGCCCAATGTGGGGCTCAAACTCACAAACCACGAGATCACGACCTGAGCCAAAGTCGGATGCTTAACTGACTGAGCCATCCAGGAGCCCCACTAATGCCCAGAATTTTTTGTGTGTTCATCTGCTACCTATGTATCTTTTTGGTGAAGCGTCTATTCACATCTGCTTGTTTGTTTGTTTGTTTGTTTGTTTCTGGACCGTTTGCCTCCTTACTGTTGAATGTTGAGAGTTCTTTATATATCCTGCATACAAGTCCTGAGACCGTCCTTCAGACGATTTGAACGTAGTTTCTCCTGGAAAGCAGCTGTCTCTTCATTGTCTTAAGAGTTTTGTTTGTTGTTTTTTGTTTTCGCTTTTGTTTTTTTAAGGAGAAGGTTTGGATTTGAATTAATCTACCCGTTTGTTCTGTCATGAATCATGCTTTCGTTATTGTTTCTATGACATCTTTGCTTTAATCCAAAGTCACACACGTTTTCTTCTATAGTTTTTATAACGTTCTAAGGTTTTACTCAATGTAATGTTATGTTATGTAGTCCAATCTGAGTTCGTTGTGGTGTGGGTGTGTCTCTCCAGCCGTTCCAACACCGTCTGTGGGGGGAGATCAAACTCTCCGGACTCCATCCTGTGCCATGGAGCTCCTGGTTTGCCGCCATTACCGTAGCGTTCGAGTTAAGTGTTGAAGCGAGGTCGTGAGAGCCAGCCGACTCCGCCAGCCTTCCCCCAAGTTTCTCCGGCTCTTCTAGCTCACCTCCATGTGAACTTTAGGATCGGTTTATCAATTTGTACAAGTCGGCCTTGCTAGGATTTTGATTTAGATCAATTTGGGAAGGAGTGTATCATCGTTACGAATAAAGAGCCTTCCAATGGGATATTCAGACCATTTAGATTTAGATCTAGACCAACAGTGTTAACTGGCGATATGCTCAGGGAGGTTTCAGTCCAAGACACCGCTGTTCAGGTTCCGTGTGTCCTTCTTTGTTCCCCCTTCTGCCTTCTTTCGAGTGTCATTAAATCTTCTAAATCTTGCATTTGCGTGCTCATTGGTCTGTTAGCTGCACCCTCTTTGATTTTTTTATTTTAATGGTTGCTTTGGGGGTTGCTTATTATGGTCTACGTTCCAGTGACATTACACCCTACAGCGTAAGAACCTCACGAGAGTGTATTTCCACGGCGTGCATTGTGCACATACATGGGACACGCAGTCAGGTTTCGTCACACATTTTAAGCATGACAGACATACATTGGCATATGTTATAATTGTGTGTATCGTCATATTTTATTTTCTACGTGTTACAAACACCACACTGCACTGTTATTGTTTTTAATCACTCGATTTCTTTTTATAATTTTTTAATGCTAATTTATTTTTGAGAGACAGAGACAGAGAGAGAAGGAGCAGGAGAGGGGCAGAGAGAGAGAGGGAGACACAGAAGCCGAAGCAGGCTCCAGGCTCTGAGCTGCTCACGATCTCACAGTTCATGAGTTCGAGCCCCGCGTCGGGCTCTGTGCTGACAGCTCAGAGCCTGGAGCCTGCTTCGGATTCTGTGTCTCCCTCTCTCTCTGCCCGTCCTCCACTCATACTCTGCTTCTCTCTCTCTCTCTCAAAAATAAATGAAGATTTAAAAAAAGTAAAAAAAAAAAAGAGCAGCGATTCCTGATCTCTTCGAATATTCTTGAGCTCTGTCCTGGGATGCCGTGGAGTTCCTTCAGCAGACTCTGATGCTTTTCAAGTACGCGGTGTGGGTGCTCAGTCCTGTTCTCCAGGCCAAGGCAGGACCCTTCCGTGGACTCCCCCCGGGGCGCTGTAATCCATGAGATCTTTCAGTCCGGCGGGGGGTGGGGGGCAGGCACTATTCCCAGCTCCGTGTGACACCAAACACTACCGCCTCTCCTCAGTCAGGCCGTTCTCTTCCGGCCTCATGGAATTTCCGTGCCCATACGCGCTGGCCGTTACTCACAGCCGTTCTCAAGGGGAAATCCGTTTCGAGTTTTCCTTCAACGTCCCTCTCTCCTCTCTGATATTCTGTTCCGAAAATTCTGACTGCCCGGGCCTCCTGGCCCCCTCGGCTTTGCCCCCGGAACCCTAGGGATTTGCAAGAGCGGCCTGGATTTCCTTCCCGCTGCTCAGGCAGGAAACTCGCAGGCAGTAAGTCAGGGCCACCTCAGGGTCCCCCCCACTGTTTTCCCTCGTGTGCCCTTCGTGGCCCGATGCCCGCTTTCTGCCTACCGCTTGTGCTTACAGATCCGGTCCATTTATTGCTGGTTCCAGACTCGAGGGAGAATCTGGTCCTTGTCCTTCCCTCTCGGCCGGAAGCGAGAGCCGGGAATACACCAGTCTTAAGAGCACCATCTGTAAAACTGTCACAGGTGGTCTTCACCTGTGAAACCCACACGTCTATCAAGTTCTAGGTCATTAATTACCGTCTCCCCAGAAAGTTTCCCCTTCCTCGATCCCCTGGAAAAGTCACCGCTTGGAATTTTCCCGTCCCAAGCTACTTCTCATCAACAAGGTAGACAGCACGGACTGACTCAGCTCGTGCAGCCTGCTCTTTCTGAGATTTGGCCCTTTTTTTTTTTTTTTTTCAGTAGCTCCTTCTTTCTTTTAATGTCTTACTATTGCATAAATCTACCAAACTTTTTTATTCCTTTTCTTGTTGGTGGACACGTGGGATGCTTCCATTTTGGGGTTATGGTGACCAAAGCCGCAAAGATGGGTGAGTTCTCGCGTATAGATCTTTCCGCAGACTTCACTGCCTTATTCTTCCTGAAGAAATATCTAAGCATCAAATGGTTGCGTTGTAAGGATGGTGAGTATTTAATTTAATAGGAAACTATGAGACTTTCTCCCCCCCCTCCGCCCCCCGCAAACGATAGTGTCATTTGACATTCCCACCAGAAATATAAGAGATTTTAATTGGTCCTGGTCCTTGCTAATACTTGGAAGTTATCAGTCTTTTCCCCTGAAGATTCTAATCAGGCAGGAGCCTTCATCGTGGTTGTAATCTCGTTTACCTGCTGACTAAGGACGCTCAGCCTTTTTCCCTTTGCGTATTGGCCGTTCACGTACCTTTGTGAAGCGTCTGTTCAAATACTTCGCCCATATTGTGGTCACCTTTAATTTTCGAAGTCCTCTGAAAATGCTGACATGATGTGCGGTCTGCCGGGTTCCGCGATCATTCGGGAACGTGTGTGGACTCCCGCTCCAGAAACGACTCGTGAAGCCACAGAGCGGGCCGAGGAGTGAAGTCGGCCGCAAATACTCTCAAACGCACGACTGGTCGCTCCGCAGACGGTCGCAGCACACGTTCTGTAGATGCTTTTCCTCCAAGTTTTCAAACGGGCACGAAAGGAGAAAAGAAAGTGAAACAGATCACTGGGGGATCGCCATTCAGCTTGAACAGTCACCGCATTTCGCTGGTCACCTCCTGGTTTAGGTCTGTTGGAGGGTTTTCAAACCAGCCCCAAACGCAATACGACTTTGCCCATCAATGCGACACCGTTTTGACGGGCAGAACTTGAGTTCTTCGTTTAGGCTCTTTATTTGGTGACAAGTCTCCAGCAGCAGCTCTTTAATGGAACGAAATCCGGACCCAGGCTTTGCCCAGATGAGGGTACGGAACCGTACGGTCTGCAACCAGCGTCGTGCTGAACTGGAGCCACGAGCCCGGCGTCTTAGTAACGCTGGCCTAGAAAACCGCACGTTGCCTCCGGTCGCTCGGAACGGGAAATCGCTCTCCACAAATACACGCTGTTTTATAAAAGACACACCCAAAATCCATCTGAAACTTAAGGCTCCCTTCCTTCACTTCGAGAATGATGGCATGTGCCGTCCCTTACACACCGGACGTAATTACTAATTATGTTGTGGTTTCCCGGGTCTGCGCCTCCGGAAGAAAAGAGAGCGTTCGCTGTTTCTGTGAGTATTAGACATATTGTTCAAAACCGTCGCCCTCAAGATATCTGAGAGTAGGAAATGTGATCAAATTGTCTCTTTCTCAACCTCGGCACGGCTGACCTTTGGTCCTGAGAATTCCTTGTTTGGGGAACCGTCCTGCGCGCTGTAGGGCACTTATTAACACCCTTGACTTTCATCTAATACTGCATGCCGGTAGCCGCTTCCCAGGAACGATAACCAAACGTCTCCAGATACTGCCAGCTGTCCCTTAGGGGGAGCAAATTGCCCCAGCTGGCACCCCCTTTCTGCAGGTATGACCTTGGCGCAGCAGCGGGTCACGGAAGCCTCAGTTTCTCTGTCTACGAAATGGGGACAAGATCACAGAAGAGGGTCAAGTGTGTGTGAACACACTGCACAAAGTGCTCAGTGCTGGCAGGTCCTGAATTAGTTCTGGTTCAGGACCCAGCTCTGTCTCAGGCCCGGGTGGAAGGGAAGTACGAGAAGATACAAGCGAAACAACAAAAGTAATACAAAGAAAAATGCAAGAAAGCAGTGAGCGGCCCCATGTCCTCAAAATACGTAGAGCAAAGGGAAGAAATAACTGGAGTGAGTTTGAGCCACACCCCGGCCCTGGGCCAGGAAGCACAGGGGCTCAAACGCACAGAAGGAGGGCCCTGTCTTCCAGAAACCCCATCAGGTGGGTGGCAACCCGGTCCGTGAGGCACCTGACCCGGCCCCTGGCACACAGTAGGTGTTCG
>PITB01010188.1:11673-63237 GCA_004024585.1 Paradoxurus hermaphroditus
GGGGGGGGGGGTGCGGGGGACAAGTCACTAAACCTCTCTGCGCTTATGAAACAGAGAATAATTTCTGCTCCCAGAACTGCTGTGGGCACGTCCAGTCCAGCGCTGAGAACACAGATGCCCCCAGCGTGTTCCAGCGTATTCCCTGGTATTGTCACTTCAAATCAACCACTTAAGGGAAGAAGTGAGCATATCCAGAGAGGTCCCCGGCGACTGGGAACCGGCCAGTGTTAACTGGCAAAGTTAACGGGGATATGAAGAGAGGGGACGGGGGGGTGGGGGGGTAAAGAGAGGCAGGCGGGCTACTTCCTTCGTCGAAAAGGAGAGGTGAAATCTTAAGGGAACGGCCGTGGTCAGCAGCGAGCAGCGGTCTGACCTGGGGCGCTGCTTGAGAGTGGACCGGAACCCAAGGGCAGGCGGCCAGGCCCTCGAGACACATTTCGGCGTCTGAACAGTCGGAGTTCAGGATGGTCGGCACGGAGCCTGACGTCGGCGCAGATTGGAAAGCCAAGGTCTGTGGACAACCACGAAGGCGCAGTAATCAAACGGAACAGTCGGCCTCGCCGCGGGCCTCTCTCGTCTTGCCGGTGGTCTGTCTGTTCCGTTCAGTGCCTTTATGGGGTCCCCTGCAAGCCCGGCTTTGAATTTTTCCGCATTAGTCTCAGGTGCGCCTCTCGGATCCTGTGGTTATGAGTACATTACCCAAGAAACTCCTCGTCTAAAGTGGAGGCCGCCTCTATAGGCTATAAATACAACGCAATTAGCCTCACAAGTGCCTTATTATAAAATATACCAAGGACGCCCACACGGACTCGCAGATTAAAGGACGGAATTTCTGTAGAGACAAGGCCCCCTTTTTTTTCAGTTTTTGATTTTTATTTTTTTTTATAGAATGCAGGGGGGGAAATAAAGAACACACCCATTCATGATAAAACCCATTTCAATCAGAAAATTCGGGCATCGCCTTTAAGATCTTTCTCTTCGCTCTCCACATCCTTGCCTCACCAACGAGCCACGCTGAGTGCCAAGCCTGGGAGTAGCTCTCCAAATACAAGCCCGGAGGTCTCTGGGTGAGGAAGGATTAGTAGAGCGAAGTGGTTAACGAGGGGGTAACTGCTACGGCCCTCGGGGGAGGGGACCTGGTGATATTTAGGAAATTTTAAAACGCGCCTACGAGTTGCGTCTCTGGAAATACACCCGTCAGCGATGAAAGAAGGAGTCTGCACGGAATCTGTGCGTAAATGCGCGGTCAAGGCAGAACTGGGGGTTGTGGCAAAACCCCAAAAACTTTGAACACGATAGAATATCCGTCAACAGAGACACGGGTGGCTGGTCAGGGCGCACCACGACCTGGGCTGATAGGCAGCTATGATTAAAATGAAGTTGAACTTTATGCATTAGAGTTACGTGTTCTGACCTGAAGCCTTGTTACGGAAACACCCAGTTGCAGAGGATGGCGTATAAGACTGTCCCGTGTCTGGGGCGCCGGGGCGGCTCAGTCGATAAAGCATCCGACTCTTGATGTCAGCTCAGGTCATGATCTCACGGTTTGGGGGCTCGAGGCCCGCGTCAGGCTCTGCGCTGACAGCGTGGAGCCTCCTTGGGATTCTCTCCCTCCCTCCCTGCCCCTCCCCTGCTCCTGTACTCGCTCGCGCTCTCTCTGTCTCTTGAAATAAATAAATAAACATTAAGGGAAAAAAAAAAAAGATAGTCCCATGTTTGTCCAAGAGAAAACAGGAACGAGAGGTAAGGAAGGTGGGAGTCGAAGAAGAAAGGGAGGAAACACCTTGTTCTTACCCGCCGTCCCTCCCCTCTTCACGCCTGCTGTCGGAGCCCCGCCGTCCCCTCGAGGTTATCTTCGTCACGACTCCTCAGGGAAACAGACAGCATTCCAGACGGCCCAGGCGGAGGGAGGCCCCACACTGAGTCGCCTTTGCAGATGACAGAAGAGCCAAGACACCATAACCAGAGGGAGCCGGGAGTAACCGGAGGCTGGGAAAGCAGGGGCTGAGCCCTCTCCTCCCAGGACCGCAGAGCCGCGGACGGGGTGGGCGATTAGACCAGCAGCGCAGGCCCCGTTGGGAGCTGGAACCAGAGAGGAAGAAAGCATAGAGTGTGGACGCCTTACCTTTACTACGGAACGTAGTGTACGGTTTCGTGACGACACCGATAAGGATGACCGCAGAATTAGCCCTCCTCACTGCTATTAAGGGGGTATTTTCAATTTTGTTATTAACACCGTTGACCCTTGAACAGAGCGGGGCTGGGGGTGCCGACCTCCTGTACGGTCAGAACTCGTGTAACTTTGACTCCCCAGAAAACATAACCACCAACCAGAGCCCTCTTGATAACATCAGCGGTTAACGCGTATTGTCCTATTTCTTGAGCACCTACTCTGTGCCAGACTCTGTTAGCTCTCTGCAAGCCTCGTTTCACTTAGGACGGAGCCCTTGTGTGTGTCACAGATGGTAGAGCCCAGACTCAAAGACGTAAAATAGTTTCTCTAACACCACACCCCTACTAAGTACAGGATCCGGAATTCGAGACCAGGTCCCCCCCGTCACCCAATCGTCTGGGTTCCGCCCGCAGCCGCCGCTCACCTAATCATAGTGCATCTGGGTTGGGACTCCGCAGACCCCAGGTCTTAGCCTGACACCCGGCGGCACCATTCCAGAACACGCCACAAATTCCCAGACCCTGCTCCCCTGAGTAGGTGGGGTCTGCACGTGCCCACCGGGCACCGGACGGGCTGGTGGCCACCTCGCCCCACGGAGGAGCAGTGGAAGCCGCGCCAGGTGATCGCAGAGACTGTGTCCTAGAGCGGCCAACCAGCTTCGGC
Source organism: Paradoxurus hermaphroditus (assembly GCA_004024585.1). NCBI lineage: Eukaryota > Metazoa > Chordata > Mammalia > Carnivora > Viverridae > Paradoxurus > Paradoxurus hermaphroditus. Next base: position 14,510 of record PITB01010188.1, read on the forward strand.
CACTCGGCTCCCTGGAATCCTCCCGCTTCCGCCGCGGGCTGCCCGCGGGAGGTATCTTCCGAGACCACCATTCTGGAAGGAGCCCGAGTTCCAGCCAGGGGCCAGGAAAGCAGGCGGCCGACAGTCCCACCCGAGCCCAGCCTTCCTGTCATCCCAGGCCAGGGACCAGACGTGGAAGTCGCAAGCCTCCAGAAGACTCCGCCTCCCCGCTGTGGGCCTCCTCCCAGCTGGCCCTTCTCCAGTCTCCAGGAAGCTCCACCCAACTCGCAGACCGAGGGACAAAAGGAACGATCGGCTGGGTCACTGGACTATTTAAGCAGCAGCTTTGGGCAAGTCCTAGCACGTAGTAGGCTTTCGGTAACTTTTTTATGGAGCGAATCCATGATAATTACAAATTTCCGTTCCTCCTGTCGTGCGCATATGCAAAAACACCTGGTAAGTTGCACAGAAACTGTTTAAATGTAAAGTTCTCTGGAAGGAACTGCTTGAGAGAAAAACGTTAGCCTTGTGACTCATGACATTTCCACGGGAGAAAGAGCTGGAAAGGAGCCATTGAGTCTCTGGGGGCTCGACGGACAGCGAGCCAAGCACGTCCCTTTGGAAGCTGCTGGTGAGGCAAGGATTGGACAGCTGCTGTCCAATTTGGATTCCTGAGTCGCGGTGAGCGACTGGAACAGAGCGCCCTCTGAAGAGCTCACGAGAGGTTCAGTTTGCGGCCAAGTCTGTCCCCCCGCCGTAGACGGCCATTCGGTGTCTGGCAAAGACAGGGCGCCTCGAATCGCGAATGCATAAATAAATTTCACTGGGTTATTAGAATCATAACTGCAGGTTAATGAGCTGGCATCCTGCTCTGCAAGCCCACGCGCTGTGCCCCGGGCTGGAGGAGGTCAGCCCGCCAGGGCCTCCCACGGCCACCAAGATCGGCGAGCAGAAAAGAATACACCCCCGTCTGTGGCAAACCCCTCTGTTGGCCGGCTGCTTAGTGACAACCGTTGTATTTTTAAACTTTTACGTATGCCTTTTTTAAATGTTTATTTTTTATTTTTGAGAGAGAGAGGCAGAGAGAACGGGGGACAGAGGATCCGAAGCAGGTCTCAGGCCGACAGCAGCCAGTCTGACGCGGGACTCGAACTCACAAACCCTGAGATCATGACCTGAGCTGAAGTCGGACGCTCAACCGACTGAGCAGCCCGAGGGGCGCCCCAAACCTGCGGTCATGTTCACAGGGCACTGTGGGTTAAATCCTCTTCCGTGCTTCCTCACATTCGGGCAATTTCAGAGTCACTGAAGCTCTTGTATAGAAATTGTTTAGGTTAGAGACTTAGAAATAGGTTGGGTCTGGCCCTGCGTAACGTGCAAATGAGTTCCCCGTATTCCCTTAGAGAGCAGTTCTCGGGAACACATTACATGCAGCGTGAGTTTCCAAGAAAAAAATCGTTGGCTATGACGACCCCGCGACACCAAGCTCCAGCGTCCTAGGGCTACGCTGTGGTAACCGAGAAGCTCGAGGGAGCTGTCGGATCCACCGCACGAAACCTGAGAAAATGGAGGGGCGCGGGGGCAGCTCAGTCCGTTAAGCATCTGACTCTTGATTTCAGCTCAGGTCACGATCTCGCGGTTGGCGGGCTGGAGCCCCACCTCGGGCTCTGTGCTGACAGTGCGGAGCCTGCTTGGGATCTCCTCTCTCTCCCTCTGTCTCTGCCCCTCCCCTGCTGGATCTGCCTCTAAATAAACAAACAAACAAACAAACAAACAAACAAAAAGACAAACTAAAAGCAACCCCAAACACCTGGGAATATGGAAAGCAGGAAGTTCCCCATGCCCACTGCTCTCTGCTGACGAGAGCTCCGGCAGGACCCAAGACTCTTCGCCGTGTGTTCGATCCTGAGGCAGCTGCAGGAGACCCCGATTCCGGGCGCCTCTGCACCCAGAGCTGTTTCCTCCAGCTCCATCCCACCCCCTAGCCTCATCTCCATCCGCAAAATGGGCACAGACACTAGCGTTGCCCCTGCCTGGACGGCCTTGGAGAGCAAATGCGAGAAAGACTCCCAAGCAGTCAGCCGCTGCCAGGGACGTAGTAAACACTCAAAAACAAGACCAGGCATGACCCCCACTCACATTTGTCCAAGGTCCCTCTGCCCCCGGCCCAAGGGGTTCGTAAGGATTCCGCCGCTCACTCCCATTCGGCAAATGTGTGCAGAGTGACTGGAAACCCCACTTCCGCCTTCGGGTCCACCCGGTCACAGGGCGGGCCGCAGAGGCTTGGTCCCCCGGCATGCAGCCATAAAGCACTCCTGTTAGAGGGGGTCCCGGGAAGGGTGCAGGCCTCTTCATCAGAGGGATTTTGCCTTCTGGACGCCGTCTTCTCTGATGCCAGGGTCCTGCCACCCAGTCTTCTACTTCCCATATTCTTTTTTTTTTTTTTAATGTTTTCTTATTTTTGAGAGAGACAGTGTAAGTGGAGGAGGGACAGAGAGAGAGGGAGACACAGAATCCAAAGCAGGCTCCAGGCTCTTAGCTGTCAGCACGGAGCCCCGATGGGAGGCTTGAACTCATGAACCCTGAGATCATGACCCAAGCTGAAGTCAGACACGTAACCAACTGAGCCGCACGGGTGCCTCAACTTCCCATATTCATATTTAACCCTCTCCAAAAGAGGCATGATCATTTCTGAATAGATTACCTGATATGTTTTTTGTGATAATCAAATGAAATAATAGCTATGAATATATGTGATAAACATATTAGAAAAATAAGGGTGAAAATCCACTACAATAAACAGGAGTTAAGCCTTAGAGATAGGGTAGTGGAACATCAACACTTTCTTCTTGTTTCCTGTGTTTTATAAATTTACTATAAAGCATATATATTACTCTTATAATGAAAAGCAACAATTGATTTCATAGTGCTGGATGCCTAAAGACTTACAAACATTAAAACCAGTGTTTACACTGAAAAAAAACGTAGTATTGGACGTTTATCCTCTTCGATTTCAAACTACTTATCTCACTCAGGACCACTATGTACAGTTGGTCAGGGTGTGCACTGCAAAAAAAAACAAAACAAAACAAAACAAAAACTGAAGTGGCCAGCATGGGGAGTGGCTAAAACCCAGTAGGTGCTCTGTGTGTAAACCATGCACCCCAGCCTGTGACCGAATCTGCTGAAAGGAGCACCTTTTCCTAATTTGCATCAAGTCTCCATAGATGTTCGGAGACAGCGGGGATCGAGCCCTTCCCTGCAGTCCCATCCCCTTCCCCGCAAAGCTCCGGCCTGAAGCTGCCCCGTCCCTGCCCGCGCACTCCCGGGAGGCACACAGATTCCTCTCCGCGGGGTTCCGGGGTTAGGGGAGGGGTGGGGGAGGCGGTACAACAGCACGCCCTGTGACCTTCACCTCTGACGTGGACCGTAGCTGACCCAGTCACGTCATCTCCTCTCCGGACACATCAGTTAGGTGCCCTGGCCGCGGCCACTAAAGAGGCACTGGCTCCGTTCCCCACGAATGAAGGGTAGAGACGTCGTGTGGCTGCCGCGGAGGAAGGGACAGACTCGGGAAAGAAAGGAGCCGGGGCCAGTCGGGCACCCGGTGGCAGGAGCCACACGACCACGTTGTCATTCGGATGAATCCACGTGAGCCACGTTTGCTCGTGTCCTGGGCTCCCCGAGATCGAGGTTCAGAAAGAGGAGACTCCGGCTGCACGGGGGTCACGGACTCACACGCGGGTGGAGGAGCGAGTGACAGGCCCACAAGCCCCCCGCGATGGCTGCGGCGGGTGGGGGGTGCTTCTCCAGAAGGGAACCGGGTGTCCTTCCCAAGACACGGAGCGGCCGCGGCACGCCTCGGATGTGCCTTGATCGCGGGTCCCCAGTGTGCCTCCGAGCCCGCGTCCCCACCCTGTCTGCGTGTGTGACGTTGCGCTGCGGCACAGAGGACACCACGCGAGCCGACGGCATCGCTGCGTTCACGGATTCCTTCCACAAACGTGGACAGACAGCCTTGTTCTCTCCCAGACGCAAAAGCCCACGTCCAGAGAAGGTTCCAGAAACATGGTCCCCCAAGACTCCCTGGGGAAGCGGTGAAAATCAGGACAGCCCCCCGGGACGAGAAACGGGGAAGGAGAAAACCGTTTCTGAGACTGGGAGGCCGGGAAGCGAGACCTCGGAGGGGGGCCGCGCTCCCTAAAACCTGCTTGTCAGAGTTACCCCCCCAACCCGCTGCCCGGACGGTGGGAACATAAGCCCTGATTTCATCTCTCGGTTCTGTGACTCCCCGCATCTCTCTCTCCCTCTACCTTAATACCGCAAAACTATATTTGGATGTTAAAAAGAAAAAAAAAAGAACTAGGTTGGATGGGGAAAATAGGCAAGACATAAAATAGTTACTAATTTTAACACATTTTTTATAATGAAGGCGCTGCTTTGAAAATCTTCTGTCTCCACATATGTGATTTAACTTGACTTATTAACTTCGGTGGGACTGGGAGGTGTTTCCCGCTTCTGGCAGCTCCTGTGTTCTGAACGCTGCACAGCTCGGCCCACAGCTGTTCCTGCGTGACCACGGCGGGAGGCCCCTTGAACCGATTTATTCCGAAAGTTCCGGAAGGCGTGCAGAGGGGCTTTGCGAGGGCGGCTCCCCGGAGATTCCTGTGGAGGCGGGGTGGCCCGTGGCCCCTCCATCAGCCGGCCGAGGTTCTGACACACACACCCCGCCTCCCCCCCGACGTGAAAACGAAGGCAAAGCTGACCCTGGCCGATCCGAGTTTCGTGTCAAGAATGTCTGACAGTACCAAGAACGGCCCTTGGAACACCCCTGCCCCCCCCCAAGTCTAGCATCAGGACTAAGAGGCTGCAACCCAGTGGCTCCGTTAGCAACGATTAGAAAGAAAACAAAAATTAATTCCTAAAAAATGAACTTTTCACCATCATGGGGGTTCCTGTTCCCGACAACTCCCGGAAAGGCAGACTAGGAAACCGGGCCTTCTCGTGTGTCCTCACAGGCGCCCCGGAGCCACCCCGAGCCTCCTCCCGACTAGCGGAGTTCGAGACCGAGTCAGGAACTGCGAGCGGGCATGACTGACACCCATCGTCTCCCGAGCCGAGCCTTGCGCGCCTGTGATGCTCGGCTGGAAACCGCAAGCTCTGTCGGAATCCCCTGACTTCAAGGAAACCCGCGTACTTCCAAGGTCAAGGAATGCCCTTGAGGGCTGCATGCCCCCCGCCCCCGCTGCCCTGCACCCAGGCTGGACACCCTCCGTCAGCACAAAGCAGCCTTTGGAAATGTTTCCGCCTGTGTGTGTGTGGGGGGGGGGCATCTGGTGAAATGTTGGGGTGACATGAAATGTTGGGGTGATGCTCAGCATGAACAACCCAGAATTGACTACTCAGGGCCCCATGGGCGGGAACTCTGTCTCCAGGACCAGGCCGCCCGTCGGATCCTGCCTCGCAGGTGCCAGAGAAAGACGAACACCCTTCCCGATGAATCGCAAGGGCCGACCACGAACTGGTAAGTGAACGAGGCACAGGGAGGCCGGTTCTCTCCCCCGACGGCGTCTCCGACTCGCGTGGGCTTCTCGGCAGCTTCTTTCCCGCAGTTCATTCTGGCCCTGAGACCGCGGTCCACGTGCCAGAGCCCCCCTGCGAAGCCCCCCTCGGAGCCGCCCTGCTCCCCGCCCCCTGCAGCTTGGTGTCGGGGGCAGGGACAGGGTGTCACGCCAGAAATCCAAGGGGTCCCAGGAGAATTCGGGGTTGGAAGATCAAACCTCAGAACCGGGAGTCTGCGGACTCGCAGACTGCGCCCCATCCTGGTGAGCTAACGTTCTCCCCGCGGCCGCCGCCTCCATGGGGGGACACGCAAAGCCCGTGGAAAGGAAAGGGGTCCGTGGATTTGTTGCCACTGAAGCAAGGAAGAAAGAGCAGGGGGTGAGGAGAGGAAGATGTTTCCACGCGGCAAGCGAAGCGATGGGGTAGATAACAACGCTCTTTCGATGAGGAAGGATCCGCCGTAAATGTGGTTCCCGGGGCCCCAAACCCAGACGCTTCCCAGGGCCGGGGGGTAGTGACAGCGAATGAAAGTACAAGGAAGTGGGATGACACCCATCCCTGGAGGAGGCGCATCTCATCCAAACGGGCCCATGGCTACCTGGCTCGGGGGGCCTCGCAGGCCAGAAATCCAGACGCTTCTGTGAAATCTACAGTTGTAAAAAAACCATCAACGAATTCAACCCTTAAAAAGCCTCATCTGCGGGGTCCAAACCGGGCAGCCAACACAAGTCTGTGGTTCCACACCGAAACTCAAATTCGACACCGTTCGCAGAGACCGGGGGTGCATAATCCCAGGGGGCTTGGCCAGGAGCAGAAGGTTCAGCCTACGAAGAGGCACCGGTGAGTTTCAGTGTCAAGAAGCTCTTTCTCCCAACTCGGAAGGCAGGGAGTGAGTTTCCCGTCACTGGAGGGAACCAACGAGGAAATGCATAAGGACTTGCCTGGGAGCTGGTAGGCGAGCTTATGAACCAAGTGTAAAACCCCTTTTGTTTTTTTAAGTTTATTTATTTATTTTGAGAGAGAAAGAGGGAGAGAGAGAGAGAAAGCAGGGGAGGGGCTGAGGGAAAGAGAGAGAGAATCCGAGTAGGCTTTGTACTGTCATCGCAGAGCCCAACGAGGGGCTCGAACCCACAAACCATGAAATTTTGTCCTGAGCCGAAATCAAGAACCCGATGCTCAACCGACTGAGCCACCCAGGCGTCCCGACCTCTTCTAACCACAGTGAAAATGCTGGCGAGCTCTTATTACGTGCGAGAGTCACTCTCATATTTTAGCTCCAGAACTGGCCGCAGTGGACTCCACCACCGTTTCCCCAATAACCCGCTCAGCCCCCGTGCCAAGTGAAGGCTAAGATTGGGGGGCGCGTTCAGACAGCGGAGGGGGACGTGTGGGCCCCGCAGAGGAAGGGGCGCAGGGGGCACGGGAGGGCGCAGCCGCCCTGGGCCCTGGGGCCGGATGGCATCCCCAGGGTCACTGGAGGTCAGCAGCGGTTGAAAGTGAAGGCGGGCCCGGTTCACAACTCGCAGCCTTCCCGAGAAGCGACTCCCGGCCGCCCGACCTGGACTTGTCACCGCCACGCCTCCTTCCCCGCTTTCTCTCTCTCACCGCAGCTCTCGCCCCAACTAACGTCCTCCACGGTCATTCGTTCGTGACGTGTTCTTGATCATGAGGAGGCGTGACTCTCGATGGCACGAACTTTATTCAAAACCCATCCCTACATTCGGAAGAGTGCTGCCCGAAGTAGGTGCTCAGTGAATATTTATTGGCTTGGCTCGTGACCGAAAGATTTCAGCCGGGCGGATGCCTGCCTTTAGGTCCTATTAACATAATTATTTAATTTACCAATGAAATAAGACCCAAAGATGCTTAAGAAATGTAAGAAGCTATTTTAGGCACCTTCCTACTTCCGTGAACACTTCTGAACTATGATTCTTCCTGTCTATTCTGTTTTAGTTCAGAAATCTACATATTAAAGAAGGCCTAACAGGTGTGTAATAGTTTGATTAAATGCCACCGCTAATAAAATAGCTTTGCACCCCCTCCCCAAATAAACGTATAACCGGCACCCTCGGTACACCCCCTCCATCAACCTCAACCTCCTTCGTGCCCAGAGCGAGATACCTGCTACCCCAAATTTTGTGTTTAACCACATACTTCATGGTTTTGCCGGGTGGATTTGCGATCCCAAGCAACAGACTGTTTGTTCTGCCTTTTAAACATCTGTATATAAGTGGAACCGGTTTCTCTTTTGTTTATTTTAATTCCAGGGTGGTAAAAGTACGGGGTGATGTTAGTTTCAGGTATACAAGATAGTGATTCAACAGTTCGTATATTATTCGGCGTTCATCACGAGAAGTGTACCCTCAGCCCCCATCACCTTCTTCACCCTCCACCTGCCCCCCACTAAGAGTCTGGTTTTTGGTTTCTCTCCCTCTCTCTCTCTCTTTCTCTCTTGCCTTTGTTCATTCTAATTGTGTTTCTAAGGTCTGTTCATGTTGATGACGTGCTGGGGTTGGCTCCTCCAAAACCCCTTGTGGGATCGCGTCGTCTGAATATTCTACAATTCTCACTTGGTCCTTCTCCAAGCGTCTCTGCCCAAACATTACCGTTTCCTAGCGTGAAAGGGCGTTGAATATCTCGGGAAGCACCACTTTTATAGCTACACCATCCACTTGAGTGGTTATTTAAGTTTAAATGGATTAAAATAGAATAAAATGGAAAATTCACTTCCTTGGTTACACGAGCCATATTTTAAGTGCTCACGAGCCCCTCGTGGCTACTGGCTGCCATATTGGAGAGGCAGATCTAGAACACGTCCACCGCAGAGAATCCCACTGGACAGCCCAAGCCGGAGTACGTGAGCAGGAACGGAAGTGGGAGACCACGAGGTAAGAAAATATTCAACCTTACTGGGAAGACCAGGCTGCTCAAACCCGTTCACACTCGGCCAACGGGACTGATACGGTTGCTTCAAGATATGCAGTGGTGATTTTAACAGTGTACTTTCAAGTTTCCATCTTGTGTTATCTTTTGCCTTATGCTTTGTATCTTGTCTAAGAAAACCTCCCCAAAGGTCATGAAGATATTCTCCCATGAGTTTCTTGTTTTGCCACCTATTTCTTAGATCCCCTCGGGGAACTGAATTTTGTGTGTGGTATGAAATAGACACCCATGTTTTTCTATGCAGGAACTTGGTTGTCCCAAATTACCAAATTTAATAATTTCCACCACTTCTCAATGTCCACCCTATCCTGAGTCAGGTTTGTATACGGTGTGAGTAACCTCCCGGACTCTCCGTTCTGTCTCACGGGTCTGTTTGTCTGTCCCTGCACCGGTACCTTGTTAGGTCTTTTATAACTTCAGGTAAGTTTTTCTGGCTGTGAGATCAAGCTTCCCCGTTTTGTTTTCTTCTTCCAAAATGTGCCGACTCCTCCTGGCCCTTTCCTCTCCCGTATACCTTTTAGAATCGGGTTGTTGACTTAAAAAAAAAATCCCCTTGGCATTTAGATGGGAAATTCACGGAATCTATAGACCAGCTTGGAGAACTGCATCTTCACTATGTTGAGTCTTCCTCTCCACGAATATATCTTTATTTGGGTCATTTCAATTTCTTTCCATGGAGTTTCAAAATTTCCTCTGTAAAAGGCTTATCCATATCTTATATCAAATTGACTCCTTGAAATTTTATAAATGTCTTGCTACAAATAGATTTGCCTACATTTCCTGAGAGCTTTCGTTGATTTGAGGAAGTGCAACTGACTTTTGTACATTGGGTTTGATTCTATTGATCTTATGAACTTCTAATGAACTCTCATGATTTATTTCTGGGTCTGGGGCGTGAGGGGTTTCTGGAGGCCATCGTGCCATCTTCAAATACAGATGATTTTATGCCTTCGTTTCTGATGTTTGTACCTCATTTATTTTCCTTCTGTTTGAGAACGCCCTCCTCGCCGCCTTGTTCTAGACGTGAAGAGAACACTTTCAACAACGTGGCCTTTGCCGTAGGATTTTTTAGGTATCCTTTCTCAGGTTAAGAAAGATCTCTCTGTGGTTTCGATGAGGGTAGGATATTTTTTATGACGAGATGTAGAATTTTACTCACCCCGTTATCTGCACGTATATTGAGATTATCATAGGGGTCTTCTCTTTTATTTGGTTAACATAGAAAATTCCATTGGTCAGTTTCTCCATTGAAAGACCAACCTTGCGTTCCTAGAGGAAACCCAACTTCTTCATGATGGCTTATGTGTTTCATATGTTACTGAGTTGATTCTAATATTTGCATCCATGTTCATGAGTGAGACTGACCTATAATTCTTTTCTTCTTTGTTGTTCCTGACCTGCTTTTGACATTGCGGGGAAGGCAATTTCATAACATGACTTGAGGACTGGTCCTTCCTTTTCAGTCTCTGTAAGAGTTTGTGTAAGGTGATGTTATCGGTTCCTTTAATATTTGATCGAACTCCACTTTCAAATCACCTGGTTCTACTGCTTTCTTTCTGAAAAGATTTTTAACCACAGATTCAATTTCCTTAATGGTTATGGAACTATTTCCTCTCAAATCAGTTATGATAAGTTGTATTTTTTCCTAGCATTTTATTCATTTAATTGAGGACTTCAAATTTATCGGCATACATGTTTTATTCATAATGCCCTCATCAATTTAATCTCTGCATCATCTTTTTTTTTATTTCTAAGATAATTTATTTGTGCCTTCTTCTCTTTTTCTTAATTAACTTTGAAAGAGTTTTGTCTATTTTATTAATCACGTCAGAGAATCAACTATTGGCTTTGTTTGTCTTCTCCTATTGTATGTTTATTTTCTGTTTCATTAATTTCTACTTTTACTTGTTTTCTTCCTGATAGTTTCCTTGGGTTTAATCAGCTGGGTTTTTTTTTTCTGTTATTAAACGAGTTTCTCATTAATTTCCAGTGTTTTTCTTTTCTAAGCTAAGTGGATTTCCCTCTTCTACGGCTTCAGCTCACTTACACACCATGACACCTATACCTGCAACATCGAACACTTCTAAGTTTTTATTTTTTTGTCCCATGAAATGCTCAGAAGTATAATTTTAACATTTCAAACCTACGACTTTTTCTAGTGACAGTTTTGTTACTGATCTCTTCAGTTATTGCAATCCGCTCAGAGACGGCGGCCTGTCCGGTACGTCCTCTGAAACCAGCCGAGGCCGCCTCCGACTGGAACAGTGGCTGTCCGCCTGGACCGCACAGAACCACTTCGTGCACGTGCAGAGGGTCCTGGGGTCCAGGACGTGCTCCATCCGCTTACCTCGGGACGCCTGACATCACTGGCTCATAAAACACGCTGGGTGATTCCAGAGTGCTGCGGTGTTCAAGACTCGGTACACACGTGGAGAATTTTGAAACTTCAAAACAATGTATATTCTTTCATTTTGGGAGAAGTTGGGACCAAGCTCTAAATATGTCCATTGGTTCCAACTTACCAATTGTTCACATCTTCTGTTTTCCTCCCTAATCATTAATTAAGGTGGAGGGAGGAGGGGGGACCCTGTGGATTTGTCAATTAGAAGAAGTTGCGGTAAAATGCTTTTCTTCCCATTTTCAATCTTAGCTACATGTTATAGTTTTATTACAAACGTTATATCCAGGGGCGCCTGGGGGGCTCAGTCAGTTAAGTATCCGACTTGGGCTCAGGTCATGATCTCGTGGTTGGTGAGTTTGAGCCCCGCGTTGGGCTCTGTGCTGACAGCTCAGGGCCTGGAGCCTGCTTCCCATTCTGTGTCTCCCCCTCTCTCTACCCCTCCCCTGCTCCTGCTCTGTCTCTCTCTCAAAAAGAAATAAACATTAAAAAAACTTTAAAAACATTGTATCTAAAACTATTATATTATTCTTGAAGCTTTTCTTTGTATGAAATGATTATCTTAACTCCACTAGATAATATTTTGTCTAATATTAATATAGTGTATCACTTCATATTATTCTTATTCTTTTATTTCTAATATCCCGTGGCGTTGTTTCTGTTTTTGCCAGAGAACTCTCTAACCTTTATCAAACTGTACCACACCCGAATGTCAGCCTCATATCCATCTCTGCCTGCACAATAAAATAAAATGAATCTGCCTTTTTAAAAACATTTTGGGGGTGTCTGTGTGGCTCAGTCGGTTGAGCATCTGACTTCGGCTCAGGTCATGATCTCACGGTTCACGAGTTCGAGCCCCACGTCGGGCTCTGTGCTGACAGCTCGGAGCCTGGAGCCTGCTTTGGCTTCTGTGTCTCCCTCTCTCCCCGACTTGCGCTCTGTCCCTCCGTCTCTCTGTCTCTCTCCCTCTCTCAAGAATAAATAAACATTAAAAAATAAAAATAAAAAATAAATAAAAACATTCTGGAAGCCAGACTCTTTCCTCATTTGAGCTCCATTATTCCAAATAGTCAGAATTACGATAGGATATTCAGGACGAGGCTTCCAAAACCCATGTTCTCAATAAGACATGTGTCCCCAGGCAGAGGGCGTGGAAGCGATCACGGCTGCCCGAAACAATACAAGCGTGTCCATCTCCCATTTGGAAAAATCACAAAGATCCTTCTCCAACCGCAAAGCACGACACCCTCAAAGAGAGTCGCAGTTTAGTGAGTGTTCCAAAAAATTAGTATAGACGTAATCCCCAGGGACCGAAGGAGCAAGGCACACTTTGGGCCGTCTTCGGAAGGCAGCCTCTGTCTGCGCACAGGGCTTAGCAACTTTTCGGCGGGTCCCGTCCTCGCCGGCCCACCTCCGCAAGCCTGGAGGCCGCCTCCGACAGTTGTGCGTAAGCTTCAAACCAGCTGCTGGGGAAGTCACTGGCGGAATTATGTTCAGGGATAATGGCTTGCCGCGCGAGCGAGCCAGACTGTGTTTAAGAAGTCAGAGTTCAGACAGCCCCAAACTTGAAAACGTTTTCACATGCCGTCACTCAAATGCCTCATTTTTTTTTTTTTTACGATTAATAAATTGTTTTTGAGGCACCTGTTGCCAATACTTAATTTTCATTGAGCAGTTTCTGGAGAGCGTGGCCAAGTGTCAGCGTATAGTTCCTGCTCGATGTTGCGTATAATTTTTAGGATATTTTGAATGCCATGTGCTAATTATTTAGTACAATAGCTAATTTTATGGCGCTGAAAGACTGTAACAGAAGGGTTGTAATTACTTATAATAGGAATGTCTCGTTTTTTTGTTAAAACCGAAGTGTGGGAGGCAAAAAAGAAAATAAAGGATAATTTTACACTCTCCTCGGAAGAATGAAATAGTTAATATTGGGACTTGGTTACTAGTAACACTAGAAGACTAACCATATGTCCTAGACTTCGAAGGAAAACATTGTAGCTTAGCGAAATTTATAGCAGTTTCTAAAATACGTGTTTAGATTTAATTTCCCGAAGCAGAAGAAAATCCTCTTTAAACTGCGTCCTGGGTCGCAGAGACGTTCTTAGGAAAGGGCGAGAAAACTTTTCCAGATCTTCCCGAGCTGGAGGGCCCTGTCTGCGGCGCACGGAAGTCACGAAAAAGTCGCCCGTCGCGGGGCAACAAAGAATTCACGCAGATAGCATTTCGTTCCCTTCTCAGGACAGCCTTGCCTGGAGGGCAGGAGGGAAACTGAGGCTCAAAACCCTTGGAGAGCAGTCCCGAGAGTTTTAAACTAACGTCAGGAATTCCGCTCCCAGCAATGTGCGCCCAAACGAGCAGGGCACAGATGCGGCGTCCCGTTCCTTCACGCATCAGACAAGAATGTTTCCCTCGGCATTTTTACAATCATGAAAAATGGGAAGCCATCTAAACATTCAGAGACGGTTTATTAAATTATGGCGTGCCCAACCAAAGGATCTCAAACTGTCATTAAAATTATATATTTTATTAATTTTTTAAATTTTTATTTATTTTTGAGACAGACAGACAGAGAGAGAGAGAGTGCGAGCAGGGAGGGGCAGTGAGAAAGGGAGACACAGAATCCGAAGCAGGCTCCAGGCTCTGAGCTGTCAGCACAGAGCCCGATGCGGGGCTCGAACTCATGAACCACAAGATCAGGACCTGACCCGAAGTCGGATACGTAACCGACTGAGCCGCCCAGGCGCCCCTTGTTAAAATTATATTTTAATGACTCCCTAGTGAGAGGAGGAAGGGCTCACGCCTTAATATTAACTGCAAAAACCCAAACCTATATTTGTAAAAATTACATATGAACAGAGCAAAAGAGAAAAAAAAAACCTACTTAGAAGGAACGCATCAGAATGTTAATAATTTTCTCTGGGCAGTGAGTTTACAGGTAATTTTAATTTTTTTTTCTTCACTTCCCTCTCTGTTGTTTTTTTATTCTACAGTAAATGTTTTCTAGTTTCCAAGAACAAAAACACCTAGTGTCTAGAGATATGAGCGTTACAGAGGCATCTGGGAGTCAGAAGCAGACAGCTGAGCCAGACTCTCGAACCGCCCCCGGGCCCACTCTTTCCCTAGAATCGCAAGGGTCCGTGGACTCTCCCCGCTGACCCGCTGAGGCCCCATTGGATACGGCTCCCGTTCGGCTCCGTCTTCTTCCACCCGACCCGTCCTCCCCGCCCCGCACCGTTTCCCCAGATTTTGGCCTTTTCCCTTCTGTGCGTCCCTCATTCCTTGCTCCTAACCCCGCCCCGCTGGACTCCCCGCGGTCTAGAAGTCTGCAGCGCTGGCCGAGGAGAGAGCAGGGTGGCGGGGGCCTCTCTGCCAGTCATCAAGGATTCAAACGTACTGCCAGCCGCAGACAACTCCGCACTACCAGGTCTGACTGCAAGGTCACGTCTAACTGTGCAGATGAAGAAATTAAAAATGACCTCGTTGGCCACAGGACTTCAGACCGACCCATGTCACAAACATTTATATATATACACACACAAACATATACACACACTTATATACACACATATACATGTACACGCATATGCACACGTGTGTACATACACATACATACACATGCATATATGCACACACATACACATATAAACATACATACACACATATACACATGCATATATACATATACACACACACATATATACACAAACACATATATACATATACACATATCTTCATACACGCACATATATACACAAATACATATATACATATACATACATATGTACACACACATACACATATACACACGCATATATACATACACATATATACATATACATACACACATATATACACAAACACATATATACATATACACATATATTCATACACGCACATATATACATAAATACATATATACATATACATATACACACATAAAGAAACACACATATACACACATATGCATACACACACATACACACACATATACACATATGCATATATACACACATACATATATACACACATATACACACATGTATATGCACACATGCATGTACACACGTATACATACATACACATACACACATATACACACATACACACGTATATATATACAGACACACATACATATGCATACATACACATGCATACATATACACATACATACGCATGCATATACATGATAACTGCAGAGGGGAGAGAGGGAATCAGGGTGTTTGCAGCACGAGCCGAGCTGATGGGTGCCCCCGGCTGCCTCCGGCAACTGGAAGCCCGAGGCAGAGAATGGTGCCGAAACGGGTCAGAGGACCGACCCCAACCCCGCTCACCGTGGTGCCCGACTGCAGGTTTCTTCATGCATCACATATGAATAGTAGCTCCCAGTCTGCTCTACAGTGTGCTCAGATAACACTTATTGAGCACCTGCTGCGTACCAGGTGCAGGGCAGAAGGGACGAGGTCCCTGCGCCCATGGAGCCTTACCAGGAGAGTGACGACGAACGCAGAAACGCACGCATGCGCCCTGCCACCCCAGGAGGTGACACGTGTCAGGAAGTAAAGCAAAGTAGGGGAGAGGTGGAGGGGCTGGGGCGGGGGGGCAGGCACCTCTGAGGGCATCGGGGAAGACCGTGCCCCGAAGGCGACACTGACAAAGGCCTCGGAGAAGTGGGAAGCTCGGACACCCTGAAGGGCGACAGAGGAGATTTCCCGATGAACTGGACCGGGCGTGTCGGAGAAAGCGGACTCAAGATGTTTGGCTGGACGCGATCGGACCGTGAATGAGACGGCGATTCGCAAGCCGCGAAGCAGGAACCTGCGCTGAGCAAAGGGGCTCGCAGGTGGCGAATGCTCGGTGCGGCTCCGCTAAAGGGTCGGTGGTGCCCCCAGGTCCTCAGTTGTCTGACCCGTGAGGCGACGCCGATGGGCCGGGCCGTACCACCGGCGATGACGGTGACGAAGAGGTCAAGACGATGCCGTCCCCAGCTGTCACCTCCCCACACTCGCACCTCCCTGTCCCAGCAGCCCTGCACGGTGGCCGCCCAGCAGAAGGCTCTCCCAGGGGCTTCCTCCAAGGTGGCAGCTCGCCGGCGGGGCTCTCAACCTTCGACCTGTGTGACACGGAAGTAAGTACCTGCTTCTCCTGTTTAAAAAACAAAAAAATCCTGTATGGCTAATTCTGCTCATCTGACTTGACTCGGAGTGTGCCCACAGACCCACACTTGGCGTATTCGAGGAGAAACACGGAGACTGCCCCTGTCCCCCCTTGGACCGCGTTCCCCTTAAACTGACCACTTTTCTATGGGAACCTTTTCATTCCTTCCGCTCCGACCTCGTTCCTCCTCCTCGTGACTTCCTACGGAAGAACTCCCTGCCCGCAACCACCGGCATCTCGACTTCATTTTCCGTATCTTTCCCACAAATCACAATCCATTTGCCTGCAAAAAATGACTCCGAGAACTTCAATTTTCTCCCTTGTTTATTCCTCCTCGCGTTCTAAAGTCGCATTACTTGTCGTTAATAACAACGGTTAAACCGTTCCGTTAACCGTTTTGTTATCGATTGCTATTTATTGTGAACAAGACTTCGGTTATTATGTTACTGAAAAAGCATTTGGTAATGTGTTTCTGGAAAACAGCTCTACGAAATAGTTTATTAGTGCATTAATTATATGACTTTTGAACCCCCAAACAAATGTAACGATAATACGAAATATGTCAGCCTGGTGTGCCAAACGAGAAGGCTGTGATATTTCTTATCCTAAGTGCCAATAACATAAATAAGTTTGTTTTGCTAGGCAGGCATCGAGACTAGCATATTCACTTCCAAATAGCCTTAATATTTATTATAATGCCAAAGTAATGTCAACATTATTTACAGATTATGAAAAATAATTTAAGGCTTGAGCAAACTTGCTGTTGGACTGTAACAAGTTTCCTGATCACGGAAATATTTATTGTGATGCCGTCGGTACACACACTACTGTTTCCAACAATGAGCAAACACGATGAACTTTTAACTGTTTTAAGTCTTGTCAAAATATTTTTCGGTAGGACTGGAATCTTCCGATGTGCTGAGTCACGCTATTGATTATATTGTGCGGTTGATATAACCTCACCTTTTGTATCCAAAATTTTACGGTAAATTGTTAGCTTTCCGGAAGAGCCAATACATCATTATCCTAAATATAGGCTGTCAGGCTAGCTCCGTGCTTAGAACAACCTTAAAAATTAGGAGTCTTATCTGTGCTTTCTGTAAAATTACTACTTTATTTAGCAACGCATTAAAATAAAGACTCTTTGATTGGCTCGGCAGGAAACAAAGGAGGCGAAGCCGAGAGATAAGACGCATTAAAACATCTTAAAAATTACACAATGCTGAGCATTAAGAATGAGCTCTGTTTAAATATTTTGGTCTTTTCTGTAGCGGCGCATGAGGGAAGTGGTTCCTAAAAGCCATCCAAGAGAGGTGACAGAAGAAACACCAGCTTATCTGCAAGGGGGTTTGAATGGTCTCTCTGCCCAACGATGAAAGCCACCGGGCGACGTCAGAGACACGTTAGAAAATTCACTTTCCCGCGTGGCGTGCTGGACTCGCTCAGGTCCACAGAGCCCGAGCCTCTTCTTCCTTCCTCTGACTTTCCCAGAAGTATTTGCAAGTTTGTTTGTTTTCCTTGTTCAAGCCTCCAGAGTTACATTCCTCAGCACAGAGTTTTCCTTTGGTTCAATTCTTCTTTAAGACAGTCCAACCTGTTCAATTTTAAAGATGTCTTAATTAGTCTAATCCTGATTGGGCTCTTTCCAAAGCTCCTGTTGGCAAAGTCAGATTTCAATTAACATTCTGCTTCCATACTGCAAATGCCCTTGCTCAGACTTTTTTTTCTTTTTTCTTTTTTTTCCATGTGCTATTTCCGATGCCACCTCTCTTCGGCTTTATTCTGCCTCAGAAATCACACGGCTCCAAAAATGTTTCAAGACGCCAGGCACCCGGGAGACTTCTGGCAAGTACCCTTCTTTGAAATGTCCAAGGAGCGGACTTCTGTCGGCCCGCATCTTGTTCCCGCGACCGTAAGCTTCGAGGGGAGGGGGCGTGCGCACGCCGCTGGCTCTTCAAAACTCAGGCCTAAGCCCCTTTCCTTTACTGGTGACAGATTGTTTAGACCAAGGACGTCATGATACAATCCTTGGATTTTTACGGCAGCCCGTGAACAGGCACTAGAGACTTCTAAACGCTTTCACGCGCCCGGCTCCCGCGTTAATCCCGTGAGGTAAGTGTTATTCGTGTCCATTTCGCAGATGTTTCCTGAAAAAACCATCCAAAGAGGCGATAGAAGAAAACCCAGCTTGTCCTCAAGGTGGTTTGAAGGGACTCTCTGCCCAACGATGAAATCAACCGGCCGACGTCAAAGACATGTTAGAAAATGCACTTTCCTGCTGGGTATGTTAGACTTGCTCAGACAGCTCAGTGTTTAACTGATCTGCCCAAGACTCAGGGCCCACGAGTAGCTTGCGAGACACAAGAGTCTCCCACTTGACCACACCGATGCGATGAAGTAAAGGCACTTAGTAAAAAAAATTCAAAGATTGGGGCGCCCGGGGGGCTCAGTCGGTTAAGCGTCTGATTCCCAATCTCGGCTCAAGTCAAGATCTCACGGTTCGTGGGATGGAGTCCCATATCAGGCTGCCTGCTGATAGCATAGAGCCTGTTAGGGATTGTCTCTTCCCTCTCTGTCTCCCTTCTCTTCCCTCTCTCTCTGTCTCCTGCTCATAGTCTCTCTCTCTTTCTCAAATAAATAAATAAACTTAAAAAAAAATCCAAAGATCAAAGAGGAATACAGTAAGGCTAGGCTTATTTACCAACAACTGAAGATGAGGTTTGGAACGTAAGGTAACGCCAAATCTTATTCCCATATAACTACTCTCTGTTCCTAACTCAGATACCCTGTGAACCCCAGAACCTTGGACAGCTCCAAAACCTTGGACAAATGCACCTCACTTCTGTAGACTTCGGCTACTTCCTCTGTCCTATGGGGATGCTAACAATGCTTATTTCGTAGGGTGGCCCCGAGAGCTCCTTACACGTGCCCGACACGCGGCGAACACCGCAGCCCCCTGAGCAAAGGTCAGCTGTACCCCGCTGTTTCTCAGCCTCAGCACCAAACACAGTCGGGGCTGGACAAGCCTTGGCTTGGGGGACTCGCCTACGTGAGGCGGGAGGTTCTGCCATTTCCCTGGTCCTTCCCCGCCGGAGACTGCGGCACCTCCCCCAGCAGTGGCAACCGAAATGGCCCCAGGCCTTATCAAGCGTCCCACGGGGAGACAGAAAGCTGCTGTGGCCACTAGGGCAGCCGCTAACTACGTAAGGCCATTGAGCACTTGAGACGTGGCTAGGGTCACACAGTGAAATAATGATCTGGATAGACTGGGGTAAATAAAAGACTTATTAAACTAACTCCCCCTGCTTCTTCCAACTTCCGTTTTTCCTACGGCCACTAGAAGCGGCAAGGTTACACACGCGGTGTGCGTTAGACTCCTGTTGGACAGCTCTGCGCCAAAGGCTCCAACCTCACCTCTGGTAAGATCACATCCGAGGGCTCTCTAAGCCCGGATACCTGTTTCTACTTGAACGTCAGGCATCTCGACTGCCTACCAGCCCGGCGTCAGAGTGAGCAGACTCGCCACAAAACTCATCATCTTTCCTCCACCCCAGCTCAGTCAGTGGAGGCACCTTCACCCTCCCAGGGGACCCAAGACCTGATGTCACGCTCAGCGCACCTCTCCCACCTCTCCCCTCCCCCTCAACTGAAATCTGATATTCTACTTCCCGGTCTGTCCCAGTGTTTCTAAATGTGCAAAGGGAATGACCAGAGCTGGTGTGGACAGAGAGCACTCGGAAACGACCCGTGTGGCGGTAACAGGGGCCCGGTGAGCAAATTACAACCCATCTCCACGACGCAACGCCACGCGGCTCCTAGAATCACAGGTAAGAACATTTTAGAGCATGAGACACGCTTACACCGCACACACAGGAGGAACTGGGTTTGAACATGGTGTAAAAAATCTTACTTTGGGGACAGAAGTGTATCCATTGATACTCACGTGGATCCAGGCATAAAACATTGATACTCACATGGATCTACGCATAAAAAAGACGAGATATGTTACATAGCAGTTTGTTGACGGCTGGTGAGAACACAGATGAAGTTTAGTTCAATTGTATCTTTGTGCCTTGCTCCCCAGCTTTACAAAGAACTCGCATTACTTCTGTAATAAGAGCAACTGCCCGTTGCCACCTTCACGGTCTTAAGGCACAGTCTCTGTCCAGTTTATGGGTTGTACCAAGAGCACCGTGTTTATGAAACCAACCTTTAAAGATAAGGGCTGAGGGGCGCCTGCGTGGCACAGTTGGTTGAGCGTCCGACTTCAGCCCAGGTCATAATCTCGCGGTCTGTGGGTTCGAGCCCCGCATCAGGCTCTGTGCTGACGGCTCAGAGCCTGGAGCCTGCTTGACATCCTGTGTCTGCCTCTCTCTCTGACCCTCCCCCGCTCACGCTCTCTCTCTCTCTGTCTCAAAAATAAATAAACATTTTAAAAAAGTTTAAAAAAAAAAGATAAGGGCTGAGAGCTGTCGCCCAGATATTGGAATCTGACGGTCAACGGAGATGCTGTCACCCAGAGGACACCCGGCCGTGCCTGGAGACCGTGCGCTCGCCACACCGGGAAGAGATGCTACCAGCGTCTAGTGGGTAAAAGCCAGGGACGCGGCTTAACGTCGTACGATTCACGAGACAGCCCCCCACGCGAAGCACTCACCATCCGTCCCCAAATGCCAACGGGGAGATTCCTATGGATCGACATCGCTGCCGAGAGACAGCAGTCGACAGCTAACAGGCGCGCGAGGGGTGCGTCTATGTGGCCAAACAAAGGAGGAGTGAGTGAGCCGTCAGTTACAAGCTCAGATGGGGGCCTCCGAGTGCCCCCGACTGCATCTGCCGGGCACCAAAACCCCCGATTAACACAAAAACTCGCTTTCGTAGCCAATTCCTAACTCGCACGAGGTTAGACGCGCTGCCGGAACCAGCGCGGTCACCCACAGGCAAGGCGGGGAAGGCGAAGGAAACAGAAAGCACCTTCTCGCCCTGCGAGGCGACGTCTGGGCGTGTGCGAGGCTGGGAGGGCAGAGCCATCTGCCGAGAGCGGCCGTGCTGGACCTGTTTCGTCGCGAGTCTACAGTTTCGAACACTGTTTGTCTGGCGCCCTTCACAGGCACTACATTAACTCGAGTTCATTTGAAATTCATCATTTCCGAAGAGAGACGAGACGCCGGGGGTTTCGTTTCCAGGATTTTAAATGTCAGGCATCCGAAATGTGCGGTGGAGACGCAGCATCTGGAAGACGATGTTTCCGAGATTTATCGACAAACAGAAGCGGCTCCCCAGAGCTGGGCTCGTGCCGAAGACACGCGTTCCTCGCCACGCACGGCCAGATCCCCGACGGGCAGCCCTCGCGGAAAATCGGAAAAACAGAACGGGTTCGAGTGAAAGGTGACGCTTTTCACGCTCGGGCTGACCGCTCCGCAGCGCGAGACGAGCCGACGCCGGACAGAAGCGCGCGCCCAAAAAGGAACCTTCCATCCACGCCCAGGGGAAAATGGAGTGTCGGGCCGGCCTCTTCGCTGGTCCTCAGACACTCCCGGCCCACTCCTGACGCAGGGCCTGTGCCTGGGCTGTTCCTTCTAGAATGTTCCTCCCCCCGATAGCCAGGTAGCTCCCGTCTATAGCCCTTTATGTCTCCATTCTCTCACTCTACCCTTGGGCACTGCCGTCTGTCCCTCCCCAGACCCCTGTGCCCGGCCGGCACTCCCCGCTCCTTACCCAGCTCTGACTTTTCTCCTTCCCAAGACACCACGGAATCGTATTTACTCTGCGAGTCCTTTGTCGTCTCTTCCTCTGAAGAGTGTCAGTTCTAGGATGGAGGGACTTGTTCCACTCACTGGTGGATCCCAAGCGCCTAGAAAGGGGCCGAGGAATTCACCGAACGTCTTCTCTGCGCTCAGCGCAATGCTCTGTGCAGCGGAAGGAGGCAGCACAGGTGCCTGCGGCTGCATTTAAGGCCAAGTGAGCGACGTTAAGCATCCAAGAGGCAAAGATGACCAGGAGATGCTTAGACCAGCTTGAGCTGGTTCCTGTTGTTCGAAACCGAAGGGCGTCTGAGCAGGAAGACCCGACTCTCGTGGTCGGTTCTGAGGGAATCTGGGGAGGGGGGGACGAGAGTGTGGGTTGGAGCCAAGTCTTCATGGAGGAACCGCGGACTCTCAGGCCCGGGCAGGCGCCGGCCTCCGGCCGAGTGCCTGGACGCCCCTCCCCACCTCCTCGTCACCACCCAGTCCTCGACCAGCTCACGCGACCTACTCCTCCTCCGAACCGGCTCGGGGACACCTCTGCCCCTTGAGACGTCTGGTGCCCAGAGTGGAAACGCATCTGGCCACCGCCCCTCGGGGGTGCCCAGAACACACGAGGCACCCCAGGAATGCAGCCGCGTGCCCTGCGCACCGGCGCCCAGAAGATCTGCCCGGAACACTGGAAGGATTCCCCGAACAGGGCAGGGGGGTGAGACCCGTCCCTTGGAGGGAAATACAGCCGAGGCCCAGGAATAAGCTCAGAGCCAGGACCGAGCGCCAGGCGCCAGAAAGCCACGGAGCCGGAACATCGGCAGCGGGACCCCAGACGCCGGGGGAGCTGAGGCCTCGAGCCTGAAGTCCGAGCGCCCGATGCGGCCGGGGTGCTGAGTAAGCGGTTTCCGCCCGCGAGCACCAGCTCCCTCCCTGTCGCGTGGGAATCTTAACTGGGGCGACCTCCTAGATTCTGTAGGGTTAGAGGAGAGAACACACACAGAACCAGAAGCTCAGAGTCGGCACCACCTACGACCAGCCGCCACTGCGACTATCACCCGGAGGGGCCCGTGGTAGGAAGCCTAAGAGACAAACACTGTGTTTTAGGGAAAATAACCAGACGAGTGTAAAGAAGAATCGGGGAAGAGACGCCAGACAGGAAGCTGCCGGAGCAATCGAGGCGTGAGTTACGAGGGTGGCCGTGAACGGGGGTGGGGGGGGGGACGGGCAGAGCCCGGAGGACAGCGGTGGGTGACGGACTAGATGCTGAAGCTGCAGGAGAGCGCAGAGTTCGAGAAACCACGACGCCAAGAGTTCTCCCGTCCCCTCTGTTTCCAAAGCATATCTGCATGTTACGTCATCACCCCCAGAGTCCGGCTCCCTCGAAAGCTGAGCCGCATGAAAGCAGGCCGGCGCCCGTGTGGGGCTGGGCTCTCCTGTCCACCAGGTGTGCCCGGCCGCCGGCAGACGCCCAGGGAGGGCCGTCGAGCGGACTCGGGAAGGCTCCGTCCGTGCCGATGTGCAGGAGTACGTGTGTGCGAAGATTCACGTACGCATATGGGTGAACACACACGTACCCGTGTGGTACCTATAGCTGACACTAATACGTATAAATATAAAAACATATATTTCGCTTTCAGAAGGATTCAAAGATTTTTAGTTTGTAATAAAAATATACACACAGAATGGGACAAAATAAATTAGAAGAGATTATAAAGATTCAGCTTTCAGGAAAAAGTATCATGCCAGGAAACGCCCTCCTTTGGTGACAAGTGTTTCCGAGCTTCCTACTGGCCAAGGAGATAAAGGGAACCCGCCGTGTTATTCATCCCATTGCCCGGCCAGTAAGGCTACAGATTAATCTGGAAGAACAAATGGTAGCTTTTCGTTTTAATTTTTTTTAATGTTTATTTAATTTTGAGAGAGAGAGCGAGAGAGAGGCAGACTGCAAGTGGAGGAGGGGCAGAGAGAGAGGGCGAGACAGAATCGGAAGCAGGCTCCAGGCCCTGAGCTGTCAGCACAGAGCCTGACGCGGGGCTCGAACCCACAAACTGTGAGATCCTGACCTGAGCCGCCCAGGCGCCCTGAACAAGTGGTATTCATGGTATTTTTAAAAATCTTGAACTGGATGCATTTTTTGTTCCTTCTTCCACTGAATGTGTCCCAGAACTCGCAGGCACGAGTCACTGCCCCACTGAATGCGAGCTAACAGCACCCTCCCCAGGAGCGTGCTTAAGGCCAATGGTCCCGCCCCTCACTTCCAGGGTGCCTGGGGCCGCCTCTCCAATACTCACCTTAGCGACACTTCGCATCGGGCAGATCGGCAATCTGAAATACACCAGTGTGTCCGCGTGTCCAGAGACGCCAGGAGCTGACGTAACAGACGTGTGAGTCTGCCGCTGACCCGCTGTTGCTTTCTGGAGTCTTCCGTGGCTTCACTCGATCGGTCAGCAAATTGCTGATCTCCAGGGACCGGGCATGGGCGGCAGGGTGCCGAGGGCTCTGGGTGGGGGGACCTCTGGGCCCTCAGCTTGCCCACAGTCTAGACCGGGTGGGCGGGACGTACAGGGGTACTCGCTACGACAGAGGAGCAGGCAAAGCCCTGTGGGGTGGCTTCCCGGGGCGGCATGAGGTCCCACAAGGACCACCCGTCTTCGGGCAGACGCTGCGCGTGGAGAGAAAGGTCATTCCCTCCTGCACGCTCCCCCACCGAAAGACAGGGTCTCCGGAGGACGGACCCCCACTGCGTGTCGTATAATGAAAAGAAACAAGGGAAGAAAGTCCTGTCCCCGCCTTGAAAAGCAACCCATCAGCATAAGTCATGACAAGGAGTGTCTTCCAGGCACGGGCGACAAGTTGGGAAGTCGTGCTCCCGACACAGGAGACGTACGGCGGCAAGCCCTTCCGTGAACAGGGCCGCGTCTGTCTGACCTTCGTGCGGCACGCCACAGACTGCCAAGTACCTGTGGGTGCTTAATAAGTGCCTCTGACGGATGATGAACGCCGTCCTTATTACATCTGCCATTATACTTTTTAGTGAATGAACCTTCCTTATCAATCTTTATAACCACGATTTCAATGGTATTAATTCAGGCATCTCCCAGGCCTGAATTATTTTCTGCCTTCTAGCCCTCAAACCTGGTCCAAAAACAACGCATTTGAAATTCGCAATGGCACGTGCCAGGTATCAAGGAAAATGTAACTTGGACGCTATCTTCTCAAACGGGGCCGGCAGAACACAGCTCCTGAAGAACATCAAAGAATTATTCGCCCGTTTCCGAGCTGCCGCGATACTTTTCTGGGAGACTCCTTTCAACGTGCGATTTGATATTAACAATGTTGGAGTCTTGAAAACAAAGAGCCATTGTTTCTAGAAGCGGAGGCTTCCGACAGTGAATACTTGGATTCGGCTCGTGAACGACGCCCGTTTCCATTTTATTATTACTTTTTTAGCGCTCCCTACCTACGCCGGGGTGGGCACAAGACTGGCAAACACAGACGGCTTTCCGGCAACACAAAATAGTGACCCCTCCAGTTCGACTGGCCGCTTGGAGCTCGACTTAGCTCTCTGGCCTTCTGAGTCAAGCTGGGGACCCATCTGCGTCCTGCCCAGATAATCTCTTCCTCCCCCGAAAGTATACAATCTATTATTTCTAGCGCTCACTTGCCAAAATACGGGAACTCTGCTCTCCCCCGACGCCCTTTCCCTCCTTCCGTATCTCCTCGCGTCTCCCTCTGTCCCTCCTTTCCCTGGAGGCGGAGGAGACCAACGGGGTAAGCACGCTCACGGTTAAACAGTCGGCAGTATGAATGGGAAGAGGCCTGGCTCCTGCCCGCACAGGGCTGACCGTCACACCGGGAAGACAGATCATCACCCACGAAGTCTAATTCCGCACAAGGGGGGGGCCGAAGCGGGCTGCGCGGAGGGTTGGGGACCACGGCGTGGGGAGCCATCAGTTTGTGGGGGCACTTGGGGACGAGGGGCGCTTGAGGCAGGTGCAGGCAGAGGCGGGGGGCCGGAAGCCTCCTGGATGGCGAGGAAGCCCAGCCCACAATGCGGAGACGGATCAGTACACGGTGCGCTCGGGAAAGAGCCAGAACCCCGAGGGGCTCCGTCCGGTGCGCAAGGGCCAAAGGTGGGATCCGGTCAGCTTACAAACGGGGTTACCCCCCACGCTGAGAGTCTGGCTGACCCTCGGTACAAACGCGTACACCGCACGGCTCATAGGACGTAACGTGCGTGGCTCGTGGCGGGCGCTCGCTGCTCCAGACCCTGGGAGTCACTAAGCATATTTGAGCCCCGCGGTGGCACCGCGGGGGCAGATGCACACGTTATGGGGTCGTGGGGCTTCAAGCAGTCGCAGGGCAGGGAAGTCTTCAGGAAAATGAATTTAAAGACTTACAACCCTGGGAATACGCGGACGGAGCCTGAGTCAGGGAATGACCCCCCTGGCTTCACCTTCCGGGGCCTTCTCAGCCGCCAGGAATGGCTAACCCTGCCTGGACTAAGAACCGTCAGGCGAGGGGAGGAGGGCGCCCGGGAAAGGGGCCAGGCGGTCTCCGGGCACGTACGTACCTCTCTCTGGCCCCCGCGTGTCCTGGGAGCCTCCTGCGCGCCGTCGCCCCAACTCCGCTGAGAGTTAGGCGGGAAGGGGTGCACCCCTTTTAGCCACCGCAGAGCCCCCGTCCTCGGCCTGCACGCAGGAGGCACTGGCGGAGCGCCGGGTCGTCCAGGAAGGGGGACGCCGGACGTCGGGGGTCTCCATCAGCAGACGGCCTCTCTCGTTCTTTCTGAAAGCAGGCGCCGAGCAGGTGTCACGTGCCAAGTACTGGGAATACGGCACGGACGATGGTCGAGGGCACGGGAATTATCACAGAGGCCTCCCTCACTGCCACTCGCAGCTCACAGCTCACGAGAGAGACACACGATGCAGTGATGACGCCGAATATGTCCTGAATGCCCGCCGCGCGCTGAGGTCATTTGAGTAACGTATCTCATTTAATCCCATCAATCCGGGAGTCAGGCAATATTATTATCCCCCTTCCGCAAAGGAGGTCACAGGGCTAGTGGCTGAGGGGAGGGTCTGAACACCAAGTTGGACTGCAGAGTCTCTATTTGTAATCTCTCTCTCTCTCTCCCTCTCTCTCTCTCTCATACACACACACACACACACACGAGACAGTGTTTAACAGTAACATAAAAATACAGTTGCAGCCAAAGGCAATAATGCTATGACCAAGAGGAAATGGGGGGTGTAGGGGGACAGAGCCAATTCTTGGGGTTCAGGGAGGGCTGCAACATGGAAGGCTTGAGCTAAGTTTATTTATTTTTTTTGAGAGAGACAATGAGCAGAGGAGGGGCAGAGAGAGAAGGAAAGAGAATCCCAAGCAGGCTCGGCACCGTCAGCACAGAGCCCGACATGGGGCTGGAACCCACCAACCGTGAGATCATGACCTGAGCCGAGACTGAGAGCCGGGCGTTTAACCTCCTGGGCCACCCAGGTGCCCCTCAATATTAAAGACTCAGTAGAAGCTCGCCAAGCAGATGAAGGAAAAGCATTCCAGTTAGAAGGAACAGCAACTGCAAAGAGAGAATTCTCAAAACCCGCAGCCCGCGGTTTCAGGCTACGGCAAAGCCGCCTAAGTAGGTCGTCATCGGTACCTACGAGGGGACAGACAGGGGACCTTTCTGGAGCAACTCTTCACGGCTGCAATGTACAGGTCCGACAAGCGACTGTGGCGATTAGAAAGTCGAGTGTGTTGGATGTTTCCTTTGAGAGCAATTCTTCGGGAGCCCAAATGAGGCGGACAAAAGGGAAATGAAACACAATGCTGTGCGCGGCCCTTTGACATGAGTGTCAAGTTAGAATTTCAAATAAAATTAGAAGATCCTTCTAATAATTATACAGGATGGCAAATAAGATTCCCGGGGCAGGCGCACGGGGCAAGAAGTGACTAATCATATTTTGCAAAAAGGCACCGGGGACTGACCCTTCTCGGGAAAATACGGCAGGGAGGGCGGACCGGAGGAGGGGTGACCAGCGGTTCACGTTAAATAGTAATCCGTCCGCCACGCACTCGCTGCTCCATATTCATAGAAAGCTACCGCCCATCCATATTCATTGCGGTCCAAAGAGTTTTAAGGAGCAAATGCGAGCTTGGAAGATTTCAGTTCTAATAAAAGTGCTTCCGGTGACGGACGTCGCAGACTTCCCCCGCCAACCTCAAGATTCAAGCAAACTAATCAAGGAAAAAGAGCCCGCGGTAGGGCTGGGACATGGCCAGGCTTCCTTCACACAGCAAGAAACGCCTCCGTCCGCCGGGCGTTGGCTGGGCGCCAGGCACTGTGCCCCAGAGGTTCCCGGTGCGGCCTCTGGGCTCGGGGAGCCTGGGTGGGAATCCCAGCCCCACAGCTTAACTCGGGGTGCAAGCTGGACCCACAGGCTCTGGCTCCGTCTCTCCCATCCCGACCGGCCAGGCCAGGACACACCGCACATGAGACCAGCACGGGGGGGTGCTCAGCCACCAAAGAAAGGGGCCTGGGGATTCTGGTGCGGAGCGCCCAACGCACACACCACAGGTGCCATCGGCCCCCCTGCAGAGACAGTGCAGGCAGAGCCACCTGGTCAGCTGGCCCACAGCGGCAGGCCGGTCTGCTACGCCCTCTGCATCACGCCTCTCAGCCTGAGGCTCCGGAAGTTTCCGGGGACCTCGGATAAGGGGAGGAGTACCCCGCTCCACCGCCAGGCTCCGTAATGCTTCCAAGGCCTCGGACTTCCTTGTCCGAGTAGCTTCTGAAAAGAGTAGAATAGAGTTAAAACCCTTCCAAGGGTTCAGGGGCGCCTGGGTGGCCCAGTCGGTGAAGCATCCGACTTCGGCTCAGGTCACGATCTCACGGTCCGTGAGTTTGAGCCCCGCGTCAGGTTCTGTGCTGACAGCTCAGAGCCTGGAGCCTGCTTCGGATTCTGTGTCTCCCTTTCTCTCTGCCCCCCACCCTCTTGTGCTCTCTCTCTCTCTCTCTAAAATAAACATTAAAAAATTTTTTAAAAAAGAATAGAGTTTGCTTCGAATACCCCCTCTGCCAGACAGGGTCAGAGTTTGGCTTTTTGTTTTTCATCTAAGTGTAGCTCATCAGTGAGATCCCTTCATTCCTCCCCATGTATCGAGCACCTAGGGTCATTCATGACAACTGTCCCTCTCCCTACGGCCTAAAATGGGGTGATTTCTGTTTTTTCAAAGTGCTGACAGATACCTGACCGCCTGATGCCCCCGCGGCAACGCCTCCGAGGCCGGCGGGCACTATTGTTGTTTCGCTTTTCACTTTCATAGAAAAGGAAACGGTGACAGGAAACGTTAAGGAATTGGCCTAAAAATTCGTACGTACGACAGTTGGAGGCATCAGTCCGGGATTTCTGACCTGGGGGAGGGTGAGTTTCTAAAGTCTCCTCCACCTGACAGGGGGAGAGTCCACGGAGAGAGTAGTGGTGGTCCTTAAGCCCAGCTGGAGGAGATTGCCTTAAAACTCGTTCCATCCTACGTTCTAGAAGGATCCCAAGGGTCCCCTGTCTGCTTGGCCATGAGGCCTGGCCTCGTGGACCAGTGGGAGATGGTGAGGGGCCCAGGGAAGGGCTCACTGCCGAACTCCAGGACGACTGGAACCGCGGAGCCCAGGGCGGGGACGGCAGCCTGCGGGGCCGGGATTGGGACTGCGGGGCTAGAAATACACGCGAAGACAGGGAAACAAACGAGCCGGGTCCGGGCACCCTGGAACCATGACTGGGGACCCAGAACAAGGGTCTTTCTCTCCAGGCGGGGTTTGCCGGGCACCTCGGCTCCCCCACCCACACCTCCCTGAATGAGACAAAGGAGCGAGGCCTTCACTCGCTTTACCCTGAAATGACCCTCCCCCCCCCGCCCCGCCCGGGGCGCGGCGGGAGGAAAGGCAGGAAGCCGCCGCGGTCGCCCCAGATAAGCAGCGCAGCGGCTCTTGCTGATCGCGATCTGGGGTCGCTCCCCCGTCCCCTGCCCTGCGGGGCGCAGATCGCCGACCGCGGCGGCCGCCCCGAGCGCTCACCTGCGCCTGGCAGCGCGCCGAGATGCGCGCAGATTAGGGGCGCGCAGGGCGGGGCGGAAGGGCAGGTCCGGAAAGGAAACGCAGGAAGGGTGAAAAATTATACTGAATTCAGCTAAAACCCACGGGAGAGTAAAAACACACCTCGCTCAGAAATCAAAAGGAAAAAAAAGAAAAGAAAAGAAAAGAAGTCCCGAGTCTTCGGGCACCGCCGCGCCCGGGCCAGGCGCCCCGAGGGCCCGAGCTGCCCCGCCCCGCCCCGCCCCCGGGACTCCGGATCCGGAGAGGGGGACTGTCGCCCGGGGGAGACCGGATCCCGCAAACCAGGCCGCTCTTTAGGACGAGGGGCGCCCGCGGCGGGCCGCCGGCCTGGGCCGTGGGGGCCGGGCTGTCAGCGCAGGTCCCCGCGCGGCCGCTCGGGCGGCGCCCCAGCGAACGCCGGCGGGGGAGGGGCGGGAGCGGGGGAGGGGCGGGGGCGGGAGCGGGGGAGGGGGAGGGGAGGGGGAGGGGCCGGGGGAGGGGCGGGAGAGGCCCCTGCCCGGGGAGCCGGCCGCGCTGGGGGCCGCCAATCCGGCCACGAATCCGGCCACCCACGGCCGCGTTCGGAGGGGCCGCGGAGCCGGGACAGCCGGGGGCGCGCCTCGGGTCCTGGGTCCCGGCCCCCCGCCCGGGCCCCGCCCTCCGGACGCGCACGGGGGACCCCGGTGAGCGCGCTGGGCCCCGAGTCCCGCCCGGCCGGGGCCGGGCCTCCCTTGTTCTTGCGCGTCTGCTTTTTGTTTGAATGCAGTGCGGTGCCGGGGGTGCCGACGAAGTCCTGCCCAGCCAGCGAGGGACGCACGTTCGGTCCGGGCGTCCTTGTCGCCGCGCCTGCCCTCGGGCCGCGCCCAGGAAGGAGCCCAGGACTCGGCCGCAGCCTCCTTCCCTCCGCGCTCACCCAGCCTTCCTTTCTTCCCTCAGCCTCGGGGTCGCAAAGGCAGAGCCGCGTCAGCACCCGCAGGTGGCCGGGGGCACGGGCTCCTGAAGCGGGAAGCCACCGGTCCTTCTTCCCCGCACCACCGCGACGCCTCCGCCTCCTTACTGTCCCGGGCGCCAGGGCGGCGGAGCGTCCTCCCCGCACACTGCTGGGTGCG
Source organism: Paradoxurus hermaphroditus (assembly GCA_004024585.1). Taxonomy (NCBI): domain Eukaryota; kingdom Metazoa; phylum Chordata; class Mammalia; order Carnivora; family Viverridae; genus Paradoxurus; species Paradoxurus hermaphroditus. The sequence continues at coordinate 45,485 of PITB01010188.1, forward strand.
CCCCGCGTCCTGCGGGGCCTGGGGTCCTGGCGGGAGAGGACAGCGGGGTTCCAGCTGTCCCCGGCATTTCGTTTGCAAGGGACATGAACCGGCTTGCTGACAAGACATAAAAATCCCCACCTCGATGGGGCGCCTGGCTGGCTCAGGAGGCGGAACACGCCACGCTTGATTTCAGGCCCCTGAGTCCTGGCCCCGCGGTGAGTACAGAGCTTGCTTTAAAAACAAAACAAAACAAAACAAAGTAAGAAACAGACAAAAAAAACCCCAACACTTAGATTTATAAATAGATTCATAAAACCGTAAGAGCTTGAGTTTTTTTAGGGGTCTCAGTATTTCTTTTTTAAAATTTGAGAGTGCCAAGTGGGTGCATCAAACACTAAAATCACCTTCTCCACAAATCCTGCCATGGGATGAAATCGCGCAGCTGCCAAAGTAATCAAAAGATTTATCATCGGTAAATATTCCCGGGGTATTTCGGGCGAATTACTGCATCTTGAGCCATAACACACCAGGGGTGAACAGTGGCGTCTGAACTTGACCGGGACAGAGGACCCCCACTGTTGGAGACGATCAAGGGTCTACCTTGAGACCCTGGGTAAACACAGGCCTGGAAGAACTGGTCCTCATGACCCTTAGGTGTCCTCTGCCAGCAGGGGGGAGGGGTCACAAGGCAAAGTTCAACTCCTTCATCTCCAGAATGGGTAAACTGAGGCCCAGAGAGGCAGGCACGCGGTCAGCCTGGCCCGAAGCAGTCAAAGCAGTGCGTCAGCCGGACTCGACCGTTCCCCGGTTACACCCATGGGTGCAGCGCCTCGAGCCCAGCCCCCTGCCTGTGAGGAAGCTCTGTTCCCCATCCCATTCTACAGAAGAGAACACCGAGGCGCAGGGGCAGTGAGGGACCGCTCGGAACGCTCCCGCCCTCTGTCTGCCGCTACATCCATCCGCCCAGTTGCGGGTCTGAGAAACCGCCTTTGCGTTGCCCACCATCGGTCCAGGGCTGGTTCCAGTCTCGCCTGCGGCTCTGTCCAGACCTCCACCGCCGTGGAATTTGCAAGTGGATTTTCTCCAACGTTGAGGAAGTGCCGCGGGGTTTTCTTTTCTTGGGGCTCCCTCATCTCCGGAAGTGAAAACCGGCTCTCGAGCCGGGCTCCTGCGAGGCGCGCGTGGGGCCGACCGGAATCAAGGAGACGTGAGCCCAAACGCCACAATCCTGGCTCTGCCGAGTTTCATTATTTTAAGAGGTAGAAGTTCACAGCTTCCTGCATGGAAGCCTCTTCATTTTCTTCCAGCCAAGCTTAAATGCCTTTAAAAACTTGGCCTGCCATTATCCTGTAACTGTTAATTAAGCTCTGAAACTTTACATTATGTTTACAGTGCACTGTGCAAATTGCAAAATAAATGAGATCCCGTGCAAAGAAATGGGAGTTTTCAATAAATGGAACAAACATTAGGAGAGGGTCTCTTCTTAGATAAGAGACTCGCTCTGCTACTTCTTCCCAGGGAGAAAGTGGACTTTTGGAAAAGTACATTTTACTTCTGAAAAATGAAAAGAAATACCTGAGGGTTCGGTTCCCACCCACCCTCCCCCCCCCGCGGGGCAGTCTGGGTCGGATAATTCTGCAGACAAGGTAGCGAAGAAGAAAGGAGAGAGTAAGGGGAATGCATGAGCAAGGCATTCCTTTGCCATATAGGAACCTAAGCGCTCAAGATGGATTAAATCATTCATACGGTTAAAAGCAACAACAGAAAACAAAATTAGAATATGGCTTAGCGCAAGCTCTAAAGCAGATTCCAGGTAAATTTTATATTTGCATTTGATTTTTCAAAGCCACCTGTAAGTAAATTCGGGAGGCCAAAAATAGATTTACAAGAAAGGCATAAACAAAAGCCCGCACAAGGATAAACAGCTGATGTTTTGCAAACTTCTAGCCTAGAAGGCACTCTTAAAATACATTCGTTCGAGCGTTATTACTCAATTTTTAAAATGAAATATGTCTGCTTCCTTCCTTCTGTGAATTTCGTTTTGGGAAAAAAAGGGTTTAAGAAACCTTGAAACCTCACCCTAAAGATTATTGTCGTAAAACGGAGCGGGGTATGTAAGCGTTCACGAGCAGAAGAAGGAAAGCTTGGGTTTAAATCAGATAAACTCATTTCAAAAAAAAAAATCCTGCCAAATCATTCCCAGCAATTCAATTCTTAAAATGTTGAGAGATTAAAGAGCAATCTCCAATCTGACTTAAGATATTTGACAATTTGTTTTAAAATTAGGAATTTGACGTCTGCCTTCTCAAAACAGATTCAAAAACGATATAAATTTTCATCCATCCTGGCAGTTCAAGTTGTACTACTTCTCCGTGTCCTGTTATAAAGCCGCGAGCGAATCTAAAAATAGAGAAGAAAAGAAAGATTTAAAAAAAAAAAAATTGGAGAAGGAACGTCTCTTAAAATGTGTCGGGTTTAAATCTGCGTTTCCTCGGGGATCCTCATGTAAATGGTTGTTAATGATATAAATTACTTAATCCCGCCCTTCAAAAAAATAATCCTATTGTGTTTCCTAATCGTCAAAACCTGGCATTTCAGACCCTTTCTAAGAATTCTAAGCAGTAGGAGACGTGTAACGAAGAGCCACAGAGGAAGCAGCTTCGCAGCACAGCGACTTGGCGCTTTGTAGACCCGGGTCCCGCCCGCCCCAAACAAGACCCTGAACTTGATAGAAACAGAGATAATGTAGGCCTAGACTGATGTTTGGCTTCGTGAAGAGCAATTAAAGAAATTACGTTTCTTGTTTGTTCACTTTCTTTCTTTCCCTTTCTTTCTGTTTCTTTTTCTTTCTTTCTTTCTTTCTTTCTTTCTTTCTTTCTTTCTTTCTTTCTTTCTTCCTTTCTTCCTTTCTTTTTCTTTCTCTTTCTTTTCTTTTTCTTTTTTTCTTTCTTTCTTTCTGTTTTTGTTTTCGTTTTTTTCTTTCTCTTCACTTCTTAAATTTCTTCCTTTCTTTTCTTTTCCCTTTTTTTTTTCCTCTTTAAAAATTCCCATTCATTTGAGAGATGGCATGAGGAAAGTTGTAAAGAGTGGTGGTTGGAGCCATGAGTCTTGAAGCCATACATTAACTCTTGGTTCCCAGCTGCGTGACTAGCATCTAGATGCCAGATCTCACTGAAGACTCGGTTTTCCCATATGGATGCGGATAGTCATGTGGCTATGGGTGTGGACGTGGATGTGGGCATGACGTGGGCGTGGACATGATGTGGACGAGGGCATGACGTGGACGAGGGCATGACGTGGACATGACGTAGGCATGAGCGTGGAAGTGGACATGACGTGGACATGACGTGGGCGTGAACTTGGACATGAATACAGATGTGGACGTGGGCGTGGACGAGATAAAGTTAGATGTATAAACAGACGTAAGTATGACTGAGGTACAGGGGTAGGCGTGAATACAGACAATGGAAAAAGACGGAAGTGAAAATATGGACATAGACGTAGATACGGAAAAAAGACAGATACGAGAACGGAGAAGACAGAGCCGTGGGCCCAGGGACGTCTGCATGTAACGCGGCGTTGACGACAGCGGTACTTGCCTCGCCGGTGTCGAAGGCGCGCTGCCGCCCAGATGAGAGACTGCACGCGATCGTTCTTCGTGCATCTACAGCGTGAGAGAGATAAACAGCACCTCCACTCGGACGGCGTCTAGCGCTTTTTCGATGAATTTAATGATCCGAATGCTCCAGAAGTAAGAGGGTTTGGGGAGAAAGTTATCATGGCCGGCGTCACCCCTGCATTCGTTCTTCTCCACGTTTATTCACCCCGCAACCACTTACGGAGTGCTTTGAAGGGAGGGAAGGGAGCTTATTTTTCTCAACTCGCTTTTAAGTATAATTTCTAACAATCAGATCCGTCGCCTGCGTTCCTGAAGTACCTTCCCTCAGCCAGACACCGGAAATCGCCAGTGGCTCCCGTCCGCAGATGGCCTATCCTCCCAACGCTGGAAGACTAGACGGTATTTGCCCTGCGTGACTGGTAAGGAAACTGAGGCACAGAGAGCAGACAGAGGCCCGCAGCTAGTCAGGGGGGAGTCTGTGTTCGAGCTCAATCCTCAGAAGCCTTTGCGTCCATGACCTCTAAGAAAGACAAACAAACAAACAAACAAAACAGCAGGAAGATTGGGAGCCTTGGGTTGTCTGCAGGCAGGCGTGTCTCCGGACAGGATAACCACGCAGCCGGCAATTCCTAGACTCGAGAGGGCTGTCTCCCGGCCGCGGCGAAGGGGGAGGTTCCTCAGGACGGGGATGTCCTCGCGGCTGCAGTGCTCCGATCAGGAACACCCAGGAGCACAGTCACGGGGGAAATAGCTGTGTGCACCCAACCCACCCCGAAACATCGGTGCACACCAGAATACCTACTGTGCCAGAGGGCAGGCCGCGCCATCTGCCCTGGCCCTTCCGTTTGACGGAAGAGGAAACTGAGTCGCAGAGACACTGAGTGGCCAGGGGCACGGGCTAGGCAGTTCCAGAAGCCTGGTTATGGACCCGTGAGTCCCGGCCTCAGGTCGGAAGCCAACGGTGGCTTGTTTTGCTAAGGCCAAGCGGAAGGGGGAAGGGTGGGAGGGGAGCCATTTGCTTGGATGAGAACCACGGATCGCCTGGCTGGAAAAAAATCCTGCAGCCCACCGCTTCTCGGCCTCTGATTTCACAGGAGTCCTCCCTCGAGAGTAGAAGCGGGCACCTGAGCTCCGAGCTCCTCGCTAATGCGTCGAAGGCTGCATGCACCTTTCTGCCCCGGGACACCCAGCGGCACCCACATAAATCCACCTGCTCTGTCAACGGCGCGTGCTGCTGTTCGTCGCCCGGGCTCCGTGATGCCCCGTTGTCTCCGTGCCGAGGTAACTGTACATCTCCTGCAATTCTCCTGTGCTCCTGGTGCCGCCCGGCAGCACCAGCGATTCGGACCAAGTCCAAACGGTGCTTCTTTGTCTCCCACGCCGGCTACAAAAATGTACGTGCCCTCGGGACTTGATGCCTCTCGCCCTTTGACTCACGCACAGCCTCGGATAGGAAATATTCTGAATCCTCCCTGAACGGGAAGAGGATGAGGAAAGACAAAATGCCCAAGCCCCTTGTCATTGTCCTTACTGGTTTGCCCATGACCTTCTCTCCATCCCCAAGACCCTCGGGACCCACCCGCTGCTGCTTTGAAAGTCTATACCTATTTCAGTAAAACCAGTAGAAGCAGCTTTGGACTAGAAGTTAAGAAGTGCAGGTCTAGCCCAGCCTCCGAGTCATGTTTTTCTTCACTCTCCTCACACATGACGTAGGGATATAAAAGTCGGTCCTGCCTGTACCCACCGCCGTGGGCGTGGTAATGAAGAGGAAGACGATGGCTAGCATCTGCGGGACGCCTGTGCTATGCTAACTCGGTCTTTATACATTTACACCCGGTTCTCACCATTATCCTATGAGGTAGAACTCCCGTGATCCCCCAGCTCATAGAGGAGGAAACTGAGGCACAGAGCGCCACGTTACTTATCCAGGTCCCTGAGCCGGTAAAGGGCAAGGAGCTTGGATTAGCTTCTAGGTCAGTTTGACCCTGCGGTTTTGTGGGTCGAATTTGAAAGCTCATCCAAATATGCTTTTGCAAGGCTGGAGTAGGGGCGCCTGGGTGGCTCAGTCGGTTGTGCAAGGCCAAGGAAAAAACATGCGTCCAGGTGCTAGAAGCTCTAAAACGCATGACGCTTTTTTGTGACTGTGTTAATTCACAGTGTTTCACGGGGTCTGGGGAGCCGATCTGAGCTTTGTCTCAAGGTAACGCTCCCGGACCTTGTGAACTGGAAATCGCCGAGATCCCTTCCGCCTGTGAGATTTTGAAGTTTTTGCAGAATAAGATGCTGGTATTCACCGACCCGCCCCGGAGGTGAGAGAAGGTTTGAGGGAAGCCGAAATGCCAACTTCTGGAACATCGCGGCTCCTCGCGACGCCCACGGTGACCTTGGGCAAGGACATGGCGCCTCTCCCCGAGGCCCCGGGCCCTTCACCTCTAAACTGGGCACCTAAAACTGCCCGTCACACCAACCTGCCCGGTTTGGATTAAGGACCCAGGGGAAGAGCAGAGCGGAGAGGAGCAGACGTTTCTAGAAACCCAAGAGATTCTTGTGCTCAGGGGTCGTTCTTGGCCCACCCGCGGGCTTTCTGCACACCTCCGGCGTCTCCCCTACTTTGTTCTCCCCGGGTGTCCGTCAGAGGCCGTGCGCCAAAAAGGCAGGTGTCCGTCTGGACGGCGGGCGGTTCTCAGTGTCCTTCATCCCCCCGTCTCTGTTGAGGAGCATTCTCTTGAAGCCGAGTTCTGCATCGCCCTCCCCACCCGCTCGCCGGCGGGCTCCCTGCTCCCCCCACAGCCCGAACAGACCGGGAAGTGGGGCGTTCGGCAAGGAAGAGCACGGGTTTTCTTTCAGCGGCTGGTACTGTGTATTCCTGCCTGCCCGCCCACCATGTTTCGGCGAAAAACATCATTATCAGCCATCTGCAGGGGGAGGTAAAAACAACAACGACAACGAAACAAAACAACCTGAGTAGTCTATCACTTTTAGGTTTGAGGGTAATCGCGGCTTTTACCTTCTTATTTTGATTCCTTACCTTTGCAAAGGCGTAAATCTGTCACTTTGGCACTAACTTCTATCATATGCATATTAATAAGAATAATAATCACAACATCAGCGATCCGATCCGGGATTTTACAACGGAGTGGTTTTCCTCCAAGCGCCGGGACGGAGCTGGTTAGAAAGGAGCACGTGGGGTAAAGGCCGGTCCTGCAAACGCGTTTCGCGACCTCACGAACCTTGTTTCTGAGGAAAGCGGGAGCCGGCCTCGCCGAACTTGTCTTTTCTTTTCTTTAATTTTTTTTTTAACTTTTTTTTTTTTTTGAGAGATATAGAGACTGAGCATGAGCAGGGGAAGGGCAGAGAGAGAGGGAGACACGGAATCCGAAGCAGGCTCCAGGCTCTGATGAACCGTCAGCACAGAGCCCGACGCGGGGCTCGAACTCACAGACCGTGAGGTCATGACCTGAGCCGGAGTCGGCCGCTCAACCGACTGAGCCCCCCAGGCGCCCCAGAACTTGGCTTTTCTAAACTCGGAATTGGCCCCTCGAGTAAAATGGAGCCGGCCCTCCCTCCTTCTCCGGTGGCCTCCCTGAAGCCCAGAGGGATCTGCTTGGGTCGGAGCCCATCTTTCTCCCAAAGTAGCCGGCCGCGCCCTGATTCGAAGCCACGTTTTAGGAAACACACCTATTTCCCGCGTATTGGAAATATTTCTAAAGGGGCCTACGACGCGCCCAGCCCTGGGCTGGGATTTGGGGCTTCGGAGCTGCCCCGTCGGGGGTGTCAGGGCAGGACGCCCTCTCCGGAGTACTTCTCCGCTCATGTTTGTTTCACAGTGGTGCCAGGGTCTTTTTTCAGGGCAGTAAAACAGAGTTTCATTAGTGATAGAGACAAAGCAGTGTGTGCGATGCCCGTAATTTTCACTTTCGACATCGGGCCTTCTCTTGCCCGTTCTCGCAGCAAGCGGACCGCGATCTGACCCGCATATGATTTAGGAAGATGGATTCATTATACGATTTTTTTTTAAATTCGTGAATCGGGATGGTCAAATAGCGATTGTTCGGCGAAGGGGTTTTGATGTTCCGAGAGGGGCCTTGTAAATCCTGCCGGCTGCGTGAACTCCCAAAAATGTCAAAGCCAAATACAGCGTCTGGCCCTGAAATGAGACGTTTATGATAGAGAGTTCAGATAAAGTCAGCAGGAAAGCGTTGCCTCAAGTACTCATCCTAGCAGCCATTAATACCAAATAATACAATTGATTTGTCTTTTTGGTACCAAGGGGTTGTGAAGAAAGGGTCTCAGGGTGAAAAACATGAACCTTTGTTGAGTGTCTCCTCTGTGCCGGAAATTGGGTGAGGTGTTTTCACAGTTCGGAGCCACCTAGCAAGCAGAAAATCCTATGCCTTTGTGGGGATACAGAGGAGGGCGATATTGACTCAGAGATGTTAAGCTTCTTGTTTGAGGACACACAGCATTAAGTGGCTCGGTTAGCCATCGTATGCTAATCAGCCTCGCCCCGAAGCCTGTATTTATCTTCCCTCCTTTACCCATCATACTTCTTATCACGAAGCACCTGGATTTTATTTTTTCACAATAAATGCACAGGCATCTTTAAAAACCCGAGAGAAATTACAGCCGAAAGGAAAACTTGGCCCCTGATCCCAACGCCCACGAACAGTAACGTCGATTTCCAGTCTTTTTTCTATGTGTTGTTACCATTACCATCCCGTCGCGCTGCAGAATGAAGAAGGAGCCCACTCATGAGGCCTCAAGACAACTGTAAGCGTGCGTTGTCTCTAATGTTTAAGCAAAAAAGAAAAAAAAAAAAGAATAAATCCCCTGACCACACCGGGCGGCAGAATTCCAGCCCGCTGGAAATCCCGACGCAGGTGGGCTCCGAGGGCCCAGGCGGCCCCGTCCTCGTCGCCTGCGCCGTGTGGTCCGGCTCATCCTCCTCAGTCTTTCCCCGAGTCCCACCTACACCCCCGACGCTTCGCTGACAGTCCTCTGCCTTTTCTCCCCCCAAATACAATGGAAAGTTAATTGAATGTTTTATGCCTTTGCAATATCAGAGAAATGAAAAGAACGTAGGTTTCAACCATATTTCAATAATAAGTGCATTAATTTTTACCTTTTAACTGACACTTGTACTAATTTCCTTAAACGCTCTCTCTGGTTCTTTTTTGATCTGTCTGGCTTTGTGGGGCTGATGATGAAGGCTTACTTCAAATGCAAAAAGATTAGCTCTCTTTTCCTTAATAGCACAATTACAGATCGCGCGACGTCTCCAGCGTGAAAGGGCAGGGACAGTCTTTTAAAGTCACACGAGTTTATTACAAAAGTGGCAGGAATAATTTTAATTACTTGACTCCACAAAAGGTATCAAAATTGCCCTAATTGTCTCACAGTGGCGTTTAGAAATTATTGTGGGTAAAATGGGAGGAAAGCGTGTCGTCGGGTTTTCCCCCATTAATTAGACTGAGGTCAGTGTTTTAATAAAGTACGGTGACGCATTTTTCCTTGAGCCCAAATGCCACAGACCCCAGGTATACGACAGTCCTGGAGGACACAGAGCGAGTTTCTCAAACAGCATGGCCAATGAACTAGAGATGATAAGGCTAAGTACTATTTGGGGCTCACTATTTAAAGCCCAGGAAAAACAAAGAATAAAACCTTTGAATTTTGTCAAACGCATACCGTGTTTAAATTCAGCAGTGACTGCAGTTCAAAAGACCAGATGTTCTTGTATATTTATATAATTATTTTTGCACAATAGTTTACCGCTGGCAAAAAAAAAAAAAATTTTTTTTTCAAAGCGTATTGTTGTCGTTGGCATTTCTGTGCTCGACAAAAAAAAAAAAATGTAGAGACGACGTTATATTCCATTAATTCTAATTTTATTAAAGCCGAAAAGAGAAAGAGAGAAATAAATGGCGAGGCGGTCGTATTAGTCTTACACGAAATTAAGTCCAAGAATAAGAAGCAACATCGATCTGAGAATAAAAAGCCTCAACTCTAATGCGTTTAGGTTCACGGGGGAGAAGCCGAAACGGTCTGACCCAATGTCAGTCCGTTTTAAGATGAACATTTGTTAAATTCTAATGAAAAATGTTGCACTTAAACTCTGGCAAAGAGACAATTAGTACTTCCCCCGGCCCCTGCCAAGGCTCAAAAAAAAAAAAAAAAAAAAAAAAAAAAAGCCCCAGAATTTAAAATTAAAAGTTAAAGAAAAAAACTATGAGAAAGAAGCACTTTTAAAATAATCTTCTGGAGGAGGCTAGGCTGCGATAAAATTAGATGTTTCCAACAAAATGACCTAAAGCTGAAGAGCCCCTGACTTAATGCCGCGTGTGGATCACAGGTTCCCGTAAGGAAGGGCTTTTCGGACGGCAAATTTATTAAAGAAAAGAAAAAGAAAAGAGGCTTTCTCCATAAAAGCTGCACACCTGAAAGGAATGTTCTGGAATACAGTAGAAGCAGCGTTCTAGAGTGCCATGCGGTTGAACTAGGAGTTAGGCGGCTACATCTGTATCCGTCTCGCTCTTTGCTCACAGGGGCGATCGGTGTGAAAGAACGTTCTGGGAGGGGCCCCGATGTAAAGGGAGACCACATCATGGGAGAAGAGCGAAAACCTTTTCTCATTTAACATCATCTGGATTTCGTAGCTATTTTTTTTTTTTCAGAGACCAAAAGTGAAAAAGAAAGAAAAATCGACTTGTACTTAAGAGTCGAGGGAACCGGAGGCTCAGAGCAGCTCTTTGTTCGAGAGACGGGAAGAGGGTCTTTTGTGGCTCCTGGGTCCGGGTCGCTGCATCGGAAGGAGCCGAGAGTTTGGCTCTTGGAGAAAGTTGCCTTTTGCATTCTGGCTGCCCCGACCGATGCTCCCCGCTGTCTCTCTCTCCCCTTGCCACTCTGGCTCTTAGGGGCTGATTTTTCACTTACCGTCAAAACCACCCGGCCACCGTTGAGGTCGTGGTGGGCTGCGGATGCTGGGGAGGGGGGGGGGAATGTCACCGCGCGAAGACGGGAACATTGCTGTCCCTCCTCCGTGCTGGACGCACAGGAGGCTCAGGAAATCACTGCCAGTGACATAAGTACATACACAGCAGAGAGAGAGAGCGCTCAGGTGTCCCCCTATCTGGAAAACACAATTCTCTAAAAAGGCCGTGCGTGAAATGAAAAGAAAGGCACGCCCTGAACTAGGTGGGAGAAATGTTCCCTCTGAAAGCGACTTCAGCGTCCGGTACGAGTGAGAACCCCCTGGCCTTCCTCCCTGGTGTCAGAAAGCCTCGAACGGGCGCCCCGGAGGCAGCGGAAGCCCGAAGCCATGCGGGCGAACCGGGGCCCGCGGCGGATCGCCCTCGGCTGCACGAACACCCGCTCCGGAACCCTGCCTGCTCGCAGGAGCGCACTGTTCTGTTAACAGTTTGCTCCGGGTGGGGAAAGATGGTGAGGCGGGCGACTCGGTCCTTGCCAGCGTTTCGAATGTGTGACACCGCAAGAAAGACGCCGTCAGGAGCAGTTGCTAATTTATTTTAAGTGCCCCCTGAGTTTTTCATTTATCTGGAAAAAAAAAAATAAATAGATAAATCCGGGGCGCTTCCTGCCAGCCCAGCCCCGTACCGGCTGCGCCCGCGGCTCTGGAGGTTTGCGGGTGACAGCGACTGCCGTCAGCAAGAGGTGTCGGAGCGCTCCGCCAGCAACGCGGGGCGAGCGCCGACTATTCCTGGTTGCGTTAGAATAGGATACATCACATTCGTACAGGGCTGACCTTTCCTTTTCCTAAATTGGCTGCCAACCCACATGCTAATTTTTGGCCCCCCCCCCCCCCTTCGGAGAGTCTGCAATTCCAAACAGTACCGCAGGCTTCTCCAAGCCTGGATTCCGTGGCAAGTTTGGAATGCAATCAGTCGAGTTTAGAAATTCATTATCCGAAGTGAGGAGCTCGGCGAATATTATAGTTTCATAAATATGCAGATTTTGTTTATTTAAACATTTTTTTATTACACTTTGTGTCTCCCCTAAATTGGGTCATCATTTTAATATAATTGGAATCCGAATGTGTGTCCTGTTTTTCCTTAAAAGCCATCTGGTGCCTTTCGAACGCTCGGAAACCAAATTATTTGCAGGAATGGTGGGCCTCGTTCGTTGCCCCTTCTGGACCAACCCGTGGCTTCCAGGTGTCGGATCAGGGAAGTCCAGGGCCATTTTGAGAAGGATGGCCTGTCATAAAAGACCTCGGAGATGAGACCCACGATATGAAACTCTGCGGCCCACCCAAGCGAGCAGCAGGCAACTGAACACGTGAGTGGGCAGAGTCCACTGGGCACCATCTTGAATGGAGGGCCAATGGCTAACAATCACCAGAGCGGTTAAGAACGTAAAACTTGACTCCTACGTTCGTTCTCACCAGGTCACGAGCTCCCTGAGGGCAGAGTCCTCTGCTCTGAACAGACCCCCTGCTCCGTCTTCCAAGGACTGAGCACCTAGTCGCCGCTGACGATGTATTTGCTGACTGAGGGGGTTCCAGAACCCTGAATTATCATCAGGTAGTGCGGCATATTCGTTATCCGTCGCCGCATAGCAAGTTCCTCCAAACTTCAGTGACTGAAGCAACACTCATTTATTATCTGAGTTTCTGCAGGACCAGGAAGTCAGACGTGGCTTAGCGGGGTCCCCCATTCACGGTCTCTATAAAAGTAGTCAGGCACCTGCCGGCTCTGAAGTCATCTCCAGGCTCCCCCCGCACCCCCTTCCCCCCGGGGCAGGATCTGCTTCTGAGCTCCTGAGTCCTCAAAGATCGCTAGGCTGAGGGTCGTTCTCAGTTCCTTGCTAGCTGGGCCCTTCCGTTGGGCAGCTCGCAATATGGTAGCTGGCTTCATCTGAGTGAGGAAGTGGAGGCCAAGAGGGGGGCATGCGAGACGGAAGTCATCTGCACCCAATCCCATGCCCCTTGCCGTCTTCTACGGGCGAGAAGAGAGTCCAGCCCGCAAGCGAGGGAAGGGCATCACAGAAGAACGTGAGTCACTGGGAGTCCTGCCAGAAGCTGCCGGTCACCCACAGGCGTGTGTCTGTGGTCACGCCGTAGGTCAGGCTTAAGTAACAAACCCAACGGGATAGCCCAGTCTCCGTCCAAAATAAGAAATTAAAATGAAGCGACCAACTACTCAGTCTAAAACACAGTTGCCCTCCCCACTAACTACGATACTCACTGGTATCGTCCCCTCATTCATTCAGGTAGGGATATATTGAGGAATAAGGTCAACGTTTCTTTTAAAGTCCACCAGTCAGAAAATCCTGAAAAATTATAAATATCACCTGCGTGTCGTTTCTTTGGCCAACGCATGCGTGTTAAACTCGCCCTGGGGCAAAGCAGGATCCCAGGTGAGTTCATGGCCACCGATTCTGGCCAGGCTGACCCGTTCCGCATGCCAGCTACTCGCGTGGCTGTGGGCGCGCATCTCACTCTCTTTCTCCATTTGCTTACGTGTCAATGAAGAGAAAAACACACCCCCCTTGTGGGCCAGTAGTCAGAATGGTGTGAGCTGAGACGGTGTTTTGCAAACCGTGGGTCATGACCCATGTGTGAATCTGATATCAGTTTAGTGTAAGGCTCAGCAAACTTTTCCTTGTAAAGGGCCAGACAGTATTTTCTTTGGGCTTTGTGGGTAGAACAGTCCCTGTCTCAACTCTGCTTTTGCAGCGCAAAAGCCACCACAGACAACGTGCAGATAAGTGAGCGTGGCCGTGTTCCAGCAAAATCTTATTAACGAAAACAGGTGGCGGGCTGGATGTGGCCCAAGGGCCATAGTTTTCCAACCCTTTGCTCAGTGGATTACAACTAGCGTTAAAAAAAAAATTAAGTTGGGGGCGCCTGGTTGGCTCAGTTGGTCAAGCTTCCAACTTCGGCTCAGGTCACGATCTCACGGTTCATGAGTTCGAGCCCCGCGTCGGGCTCTGTGCTGATGTCTCAGAGCCTGGAGCCTGCTTCGGATTCTGTGTCTCCCTCTGTCTCTATCCCTCCCCCGCTCACACTCTGTCTCTCTCAAAAATAAATAAGCATTAAAATTTTTTTAAAAAATTAAATGGAATAAAAACATCAAGGTGCAGGCAGGTGGGAAGGAGGAGATGGTTTTTTGAAATTCTGATTTTGGCAGTAGCACAGAGATAGCTGTCGCCAGGGCTGCCTCCACACACACATCATTTATCGAGTTGAAATGTGAAATGTATGTATTTCTGTGGTTGGCGATTAAGAAAAAAAGAACAAGAAAACTAAGTTCGTGCCTGTGGTGCCCTTCGTATGGCCTCTGGCCGGAGCACCGGGGAAGAACTGCGAGCCACATGGAATTCTATGCTAGAAGCACGGGAGACGTGTAGACACGCCCTCCAACCACGTCTCCAAGAGGGCGCCGTCGGAAAGAAGTCGATAATTGCGAAGACGCGGGCCCTCCAGGAGGCCGACGGCACGACGGTCCAAGGGAAGAAGTGAGGTGGGGCCACGTGAACATGAAGAAGACAGAGAGGCCAGTCCACGGCCAGCACGGTCGCAGCGAGTCCCCAGGAAGGACAGGGTTTTCCCCACCGAGAAAGACGTGAGCTCCCGACTAGGCTCCGAGGACGGGGAAGATACGGAGTTTTGGTCCTGAAAATGTCGTCATGATTAGTTGGCCATCGTCGGTTTAATTCTTTTCACCAGTCGCGCTTCTTAAAGTGGTCGTGCGTTCGTCAGCGGACACCCCGGAGCCACGATTACGTGGCAAACACTGTTTTCAGAGAGACAGAAAATAAATAAACCAACGTGCACATGGTATCGAGTATTGGTATTGGCCGTCATGTAGGGTAAGGACGGACAGGCGGAGGCGTGGGGGAGGGAGGGCCTCGGAGAGAGACGTGACAAAGCCAGGGAGTGAGGTGTTCCCGGGGGGAAGGGTTCTAGGCAGGGAACAGCCAGTGCGAAGACTCCTGACCGGAAACAGCAGGGCTCCTTCATCGAGTTCTGAATGAGAACGCAGAGAAGGGGAGAAGGGCCTTCGACATCCAGAAGCAGGGAGGCTCCCTCCCCTCCGTCCTTGCTGCTGATTGACAGTCACGGATTTGTGCCCCTCGTCCGGCGTGCTGGGGGGGCAGTCTCCAGAAAGGGAAGAGGGACACTTGGGCGGCTCAGTCGTTTAAGCATCAGACTCTTGGTCATGATCTCACAGTTTGTGGGTTCGAGCCCCGTGTTGGGCTCTGCGCTGACAGTGTGGAGCCTGCTTGGGATTCTCTCTCTCTCTCAAAATAAATAAATAAGCCTAAAAATAAAAAAAGAAATAGAAGAAGAAGAATGGGAAGAAATCCAATCAGAGCAAGAATCCGGCTTTTCATTTACATCCTCCTCCACCAACCATCACGATAGAGGGTTAACTCGAGAAGCCGGAAACACCGGCTGCAGAGGGGAGACCCAGGACGTTCCTCCACGGAAGCCCAGTGGAGGACATCCGAGAAGCAGCTCTCACCGAAGCACGGCGAACAACGCAAAAACATGGGATTTTTTTTCTTTGTGCCTTCTAGCAACGCTTTGTGGAGGGATTCTTGCTTATTTGTTTTTTCTCAAAATGAAATGTGTGTGTCTTTTTTTTAAGATTTATTTTTATTTTTATTTTTGAGAGAGAGAGAGAGAGAGAGACAGAGCGCAAGTGGGGGAGCGGTAGAGAGACACACACAATCTGAAGCAGGCTCCAGGCTCTGAGCCATCAGCACAGAGCCTGATGCACGGCTTAAACTTAGAGACCATGAGAGCATGACGTGAGCTGAAGTTGGACACTTAACTAACTGAGCCACCCAGGTGACCCAGGTGCGTGTCTTTTTAATTAGCACCTAACACATATGTGTTGTTCACGTTTTCTCTCTTCTGAATGTGGTTTAACTTGAATGGTGTATTTCAGAGAGAAATTAACTTCAGTTCGGAGTCTCTCCTTCCTGTTAGACTGCCTTCCCCCAGCACCGTGTTCAAACACATACATGCGCACACACGCATGCACGCACATGCACACACACACGCAGGCGAGCCTGGTCATGAAGTCGCTGTTTGCCCCCATCTTGGCTACTGTAAGTGACACGCAAATGAGAGTCACGTAATTTTAACATCCAAAAGGAAGCAAAGCATTCGTGTGTCAACCAACCAACTGTGACTCAGGTGCCACCACGTGCCATGTAGGTTCCCACTTTCAGGAAGTTCAAATCTAGCAAGGAAGACCAGACTCAGAGGCCACGTTAGACAGAATGTTCCCTGAGCTTCAGCAGGGGACGCGTCTCTTGGGAGGTGTGTTAGCACATGGGACCCTTGGACAACAGCACAGTATGTGCCAGGGCGTCAAAGGTTTCGACTCCTGTTTATTGAGCATCTATTATACTTAATAGGAAATTCAAGGTCTCAGGCGCTTCCTATCATTATCTCATTTAACCCTGAATTGCCCTGGAGCAGGTGCTCCGGTCCCATCCCACTGACGGGGAACCAGGATCTGAGGGCGGACTGTTTGACGGCTAGCACTAGCATCGCAGGCTTATTGAGTACCCGTGTAGAAGCCGATTTGAATTCCAGCTCCTAAACCTTTTCGCTCCATGGCCTTGGCAGGTTGCTTACCGTAATTTATTCATCTGCAAAATTAGCATAATAAGAGTACCTTCCTATGGTGGAGACTACTGGCTACACATACCTAGTATCCGCCCTGCTCTTCGTCCTTACTAAAACTGGGGTTGCGGAAGGCAGCGAGGTACCTAGTGTCTCTTGCAGACAGGGATGGCCAAAGACATTTAGGTGGACGTCATCAGATGAGACTCCCGGGGACAGCTTTTAAAGGGAGGCAACTAGTCTATGAGGCTCACCCTCTTGCCTTTGTCCTAGTTTCCCTCCTGCTGCCTGGAGTGTGGGCACGACGGCTGGGGATACGGCAGCCATCCTGCAACCATGAGGCAACCCTGAGGATGGAAGTAAGCGCTAAGGATGGCAGAGCGGAAAATCGGAAAGATTCTGGTCCCCGTTGCAACATTGCAGCAGGAAAGATTCCACGTAGAGCTGCCATAGGAGCTCCGTGGAGCTCAAGTAACATGAGGGACAAATCCCATCTAACGGCGTTCAGACGCTGATATTTGGGAGCATTAACCGCCGAGCACAGGTCCTAGATGGTATCATACCTTACAGGTCTGTCGAGATCATATAAAAATCATGTGAGGTTTTTTTTTTTTTGTACCCGGGCTATACACTCCATAAATTTGAGATATAATTATTGTCGTTACTCGACGCTGACGTGTGCATAAAGGTTGTATTTAGAGAGCCTCCAGAAACATCTCGAGAAGACCTTACGTAATCAACCACCCCACCCACTGGTGGCCCCGTTTCACAAACGAAGCAGGTAAGATGCCGCGGAGTGGAGGGACCCTCTGCTCTGGACCGACCGCTGGAGACACTGCTGGTGGGATGAGGGGCTTGGTGATCACCTTCTCTCTCGCTCTCAGGCAGTGACCTTCTCATCACGCAGGTTCGCCTCTATTTCTCCCGGAGCCAATGAAGAAAGAGAAGAAACACCACCCTGTGGGGCGCTTTTAGCTCAGCAGCGGTGAATGGCTCGCTCTGTTGCAGAGCCATGACCTTCACCATGGCCGCCAACCAAACAGCCTTTTCCTCTTGCAGCGTTCCAGGGAACCACAGAGGGGCCTACAGAAGAGCTCGCGGAGAGGAGGCCAGGGGATGCTGGCTGTTGTACGGTTATGGCTGTAGGTGGTAAGGGGGATCGGAGCTTGAGCTTGGGTGAGGAACTAAGGGCTGGGCTCCGCGGCTTGTTACTAGCAGTGCGGCCGGCCGTAAGTCACGGGGTTGAAGTTGGAAGGCAGGAGGGAAGGTGGAGAGTGATTCCACAGACACAGTCGGGTCGCTGGCCAAAGGACGGGGAGAGCACTGGAAACACGTGGGCTTCTCGAAAGGCGACAATGCACTTGTCTGAAGTGAAAAACCCAAAGCAAAAACCCACAACACCAGTTACATCAGTAACTCCGAGCTTACCATTTAATTCAAACGTTTAGACAAAGAAATATTCGCCCGCAAACTAGTAGTTTTTGCATGGCTCGCTACATTTACAGGATCTCATTGAGGCAGGGTAACAATAACACTTCCGTCTCGCAAACG
>PITB01010189.1:0-63101 GCA_004024585.1 Paradoxurus hermaphroditus
TGGACTACTACATGGCAATGAGAAAAAATGAAATCTGGCCATGTGTAGCAACATGGATGGAACTGGAGGGTATTATGTTAAGTGAAATAAGTCAGTCAGAAAAAGACAGATACCATATGTTTCCACGAATAGGTGGACTTTGTGAGACTAAGCAAAACCAGGGGGAGGGCTAGAGGGGAAAGGAAAAAAAGACACAGAGTGGGAGGGAGATAAAACATAAGAGACTCTCAAAGACTAAGAACAATCTGAGGGTGAGGGAGGTGAGGAAGGTGAGGGAGGGGGGAGAGGGGGTGATGGATATTAAAGAGGGCACGTGTTGGGATGAACACTGGGTGTTATATGTAAACCAATTTGAAAATAAACTATTATAATAAACAAAACAAAAAAATAAATATAATAATAATAATAATAAATAATTTTGAAGTATTGTGAGAATTCCCAAAATGTGACTGACACAGAGACACAAAGTGAGCAATGCTATTGGAGAAATGATGCTGATAGACTTGCTTATGCAAGTTTGCCACAACCTTCAATTTGTAACAAAACAAAACATACCATCTTCACAGTTCAATAAAGCAAAACACGATAAAATGAAATATGCCATATTTAGAATCTAATCTATGTACATTTATCCTCTCTCTCTCTCTCTCTCTCTCTCTCTCTCTCTCTCACACACACACACACACACACACACACACACACACACACACACACAAATACACAAAGGATTCATCCAGAATGGTAGAGTGATAATGGAAATCAATGGTATGTGGAAAAAAAAAAACTTAAAAAAAAATACTTTTTTTTCATATAGGCTACCTTGCTTGTAAAGAATTGCGTTTGGGTATTTATACGAGCCTCCACCTCCACTGGAATTTCACAGACTTTCAATAATTCCTGTGAAATGGAAAGAATAAAAAACGGTGAAATAACACAGTGCCCTTAACTAAAAACACCAATAACATTCCACTGAGGAAAGAGAAATACTGAGCTACAAAACAAGACACTGAAATCAGTGCTCTAGAAAAAAAAAATCAGAGAAGCATATTATTAATGAAAATCCTGGAGTAATGGCACAAGTGGTATTTGATTTGGTATTTTGTTTAAAGCTTTCAGCCCTTAAAAAGATGAGACCATTACTCTTTTCCACAATTCTTACCTGTAACATTTCTTGCTGCTCCAGCTCTTTGGGACTTATGTAATTTATTTATGTAAGTGTGTACTATGTCTGCTATTATTTTTGGTTTCCTTCAATATTGGCTTTATGATTTCATAAGTAGATATTCACCTTGCGGGGACAAAAAATAGGAAGGAAGGGAGGGAGAGAGGAAAGAAAAAAAAAACTGGATAAGGAGTGTTATTGTAAATGAAAGTTTAGTAATGCTTGCCCCAAGAAAACTTTTTAAAGCCTCTGAACATCGTAACAGCATGTTTTGTACTGTTAAAAAGGTGCTTCTAACATATGTGAAGTGACATAGGAGACAGATATTTAATGGAGTACCCCTAATGTGGAGATTCTTAATGTTAACGTTCACTTTTTTCCTTGTAAATTAAAGATTTTGTTTTGGAATGGTACATTACTCATAAATTGTCTATTTGGGTAACTATTATTGATTTTAGTTTAGGCTTAAAAATATTACTTCTGTAGGAAAATACATCAGATCGTACAAAGGAAATAATTTTTTTAATTTTTCCCTTTTTCTCACCCAAGAAAGTACCAACCATGTGGAACATTCCTTTTTAATTATTTTGACTCTGATTACACAGGTGACTGCAGAAACAATATTTTGCATTGGCTCTAGGTGTACTTGATACTTTGAAATGTTAAGAGGTAAAGATGTACTAGATGAGTATCCTTTTTTTAAATTTTTATTTATTTTAGAGAGAGAAAGGCACAGAGCGCGAATGGGGAAGGGGCAGAGAGAAAGGGAAACACAGAATCTGAAGGAGGCTCTAGGCTCTGAGTTGTCAGCACAGAGCCCAATGCAGAGCTGGAACTCACCAACTGTGAGATCATGACCTGAGCTGAAGTCAGGCACTTAACCATCTGAGCCACCCACGTGCTCCTCTAGAGTGATAGTCTTTAGTGGGGAGACATATGAGGGAGGAGAATGTGCTAACGTTTAAACTATGAACCATTCAAGAACTTCTAATGCAAATTATAGCCAGTGCAGAGAATTTGCCATAAAAGTGAGCTAAAGAATAACCCCTGTTTTTGTTTGTTTGTTTGTTTTTTGTTTGCTTTTGGTTTTTTGTTTGTTTTTGTTTTGTTTTTTGTTTTTTGTTTTTTGTTTTCCTGCCATATTGAGCAGTTGGCTCTCTTCATGGGGTTTTGGTAACCCGACCCTTTTCTTTGGCAAAAAAGAGGAGAGCTGGCAGTAAGCAACCTCCCACAGTCTGGATTCCTTTTTTCCAAGCTTCTCTAAGGACTTCTGAGCAGAGGATTTCTCGTTTGTCACTACTGCCTCAAGTATTCGTGTCATATACCTGGAGGTTCTAAATCAGTCTTAATATTTAGCTTTTTCAAGCTGAGGGAAAATGGAAAGTTAATTGGGTTTCTCCAATCTTACCAAATCTAGTGTAAATTAGCTCTAGTGTAAATCCTATATCATTTTCAAAAAGCATGTCTAATTGATTAACCAAAAAAATCTCAACTACTACTTCTACCTTTTAGACCATTTTAAGAAATAGATAGGTGTATGTATTAAACTGTACAAAACAACACTGATGATAAGTCCAGAGTCCTAGTGGAATGTATTGACGTCTAAATAATATGATGCTATAGCAAATATATGTCTTCAAAAAGGAATATTAGTCTATATTCTCATTTCCTTGTCTACGTATTGTTGATTCCTATAATTTGTGTAACATTTGAAAATACTTTAACAGTTACAGGACATTTGGTCGGCAACTAAAAAGATGTGTAGATATTGAGGCAATCATCTGTGAAAGAGGCACACTGAAAGAAGCAGAGCTCCAGTGTCATAAAGAGATGAGAAAGGAAAAAGTTAAAAATCAAACTTCAAAATAACCAAAGACCACAGCTCACTCCATACTATCCTCCTCCAATTCCCTAAATATATTGGCTACGAAATCGCACTCTGGCATAATTTGAAAAAAAGAGGAAATAAAATTGAGAACAATTGAGAACCTTCTAAGCATTCCCAACGCTTTTAAAGGTAAAGTTTCCATTTCAGATGCACAAACCGAGTTCAAGATAAGTATTCTTTGCAGCTGGAGGAAGGAGAAACATGGTGTGATCCTTACACACATACTGAATGAAAAATAAACCCATTAAATAAAGCATCAGACATTTTTTTCCCACAGTTTGTGTGGAGAGTATGTACTGCAGTGTTGTAAAAAATGATGCCTTTTGTTGTTTTATCAAAAGGGAGATTGGTTAAATTTAACATAAAATTGAAAGTTTATGCTTAGTTGAAAATACATCTTTTTGTGAGAGTGCCCAATGAGCTCTAATGAACACAGAAAACTCTTCTCTGTAGCTTCC
The DNA here is from genome assembly GCA_004024585.1 of Paradoxurus hermaphroditus. Classification (NCBI taxonomy): domain Eukaryota; kingdom Metazoa; phylum Chordata; class Mammalia; order Carnivora; family Viverridae; genus Paradoxurus; species Paradoxurus hermaphroditus. Next base: position 3,509 of record PITB01010189.1, read on the forward strand.
TAGGCTCAGGAATGAAGGACTGGAATCTGGGATAGGGTACAAAATGAACACCTGAGACTCCATTTCAGGAAAATTTTAATCTTGAGATTTCAGGGAGATAAAGATATTACTAAGTGGCCAGATGCTGGTATTTAAAGCCAGATTGCTTTTGCTTTCCAAGTCATCTGTCTTTATTTGAATAGCTGGCAAATACTTTCCTGACAACTATCAGAGCACTTCTGAAAGTGTTTATGAGTGACACATTTTGTTCATCAAGAAATTAATGGATGATTTTGTGATGGCCAAATTAAAATTATACACAGAATACCACAATAAAGAATGAAGAATTTTCCCTCTATAAAAATTTTATTTTCTCTCCTTTCTCTCCTTCTTTTTCTTTCTCTCTCTCTTTCTTTCTTTCTCTTTCTTTCTTTCTTCCTTTCTTTCTTTCTTTCTTTCTTTCTTTCTTTCTTTCTTTCTTTCTTCTTTCTTTCTTTCTCTCTCTCTCTCTCTTTCTCTCTCTCTCTCTCTTTTTCTTTCTTTCTTTCTTTCTTTTTCTCATGTAGCTTTCTTTAGTTGTGCAGAATTCAACATTCCTTGTTAAAAATTCTGTGAAGGGGATTGGAGATTAATTCTCAGAAAAGAAAAAAAAAGTGTAAAGAATCCTGTAGGTGACAAAATAAGCAATGATACAGGATAGGTTATATTATTAATTCTTCTTCAAAATCCGTGTACAGAATAATCTATTTCACCTTTGTGGTGAAAAAATAACTTCTGAATGGTACATGTATTCTTTGTTGATTTGAGACTTACATGTTTCTGGGATTTCAGAAGAGGAAATACTATGATTGACAAAATTAGTCCTAAATGATTGGATCCCACTGTTTTATTACAGACAAGAAAATGTTTGAAAAACAGAAGAGTAGTATAAATTGTTTAAATTAGTCATTTTGCCAAAGCCCCTTATAGTTTTTACAGAAATGCGTGGGCTTTTCTTTAGTAATAATAGCAATGGAAGTCTTAGATTTTAAATAAAATTCTTCACTATAAAGGAACTGAGCTTTTTGGAGAAATGAGTGATTCTAGAATTGGATCACAGAAAGAACTAAGTAAGTATGGAACATCTTGCCATGCAAGGAAGTAAGGAAATGCACAAAAATATTAGGTATTAGTGGAACAGATCAATGAAACCAAGAGCTGGTTCTTGGAAAGAATAAACAGATAAACCTCTAGCCAGGTTTCCCAAAAAGAAAAGAGAGAGAGAACCCAAATAGATAAAATCATGAAGGAAAAGGGAGTGATTACAGCCAAGCCCTCAGAAATACAAGCAATTATCAGAGAATACTATGAAAAACGATATGCCATCAAATTGGACAACTTGGAAGAAATGGACAAATTCCTAAACAGCCACACACTACCAAAACTCAAACGGTAAGAAATAGAAAACTTGAACAGATCCATAACTAGTGAAGAAATTGAATCAGTTATCAACAATCTCCCAGCAAATAAAAGTCCAGGGCCAGATGGCTTCCCTGCGGAATTTTTCCAGACATTTAAAACAGAGTTAATACCTATTCTCCTCAAGCTGTTCCAAAAAATTGAGATGGAAGGAAAACTCCTGGACTCATTCTATGAAGCCAGCATCACTTTTATTCCCAAACCAGATAGAGACCCAGCAAGAAAAGAGAACTACAGTCCAAAATCCTTGATGAATATGGATGCAAAAATTCTTAACAAGATATTAGCAAATCGAATCCAAGAGCATATAAAAAGAATTATTCAACATGATCAAGTAGGATTCATCCCTGGGATGCGGGGATGGTTCAATATTCCCAAATCAAGCAATGTGATACATCACATTAACAAAAGAGAAGATAAGAACCAGATGATCCTGTCAATAGATGGAGAGAAAGCATTTGAAAAAAATACAGCAGCCTTTCCTAATAAAAACTCTCGAGAAAGTCTGGATAGAAGAAACATACTTAGGCATCCTAAAAACCATTTATGAAAAGCCCACAGCTAATACCATCCTCAATGGGGAAAAACTGAGAGCCTCGCCCCTGAGATCAGGAACACGACAGGGATGTCCACTCTCACCACTGCTCTTTAACATAGTGTTGGAGGTCCTAGCATCAGCGATCAGACAACAAAGCAAAATAAAAGGCATCAGGATAGGCAGGATGAAGTCAAACTTTCACCTTTCGCAGACGACATGATACTTTACATGGAGAACCTGACAGAATCCACCAAAATCTACTACAACCGATCCATGAATTTGGGAAAGTTTCAGGATAAAAAATCTATGTACAGAAATTGGTGGCATTCCTATACACCAACAATGAAGCAAAGTAAAGAGAAATAAAGAAGCGAATCCCATTCACAATTGAAAAAACAAAATCATAACATACCTAGAAATAAACCTAACCAGGGATCTAAAAGATCTCTCCACTGAAAACTATAAAAAACTTATGAAGGAGATTGAGGAAGACCCAAGGAAATGGAAAAATATCCTGTGCTCATCGATTGGAAGAATAATTATTGTTAAAATGTCAACACTACCCAAAGCAATCTATACATTCAATGCAATCCCAATCAAAATTGCACCAGCATTCTTCTCAAAGCTAGAGCAAACAATCCTAAAATATTTATGGAACCACCAAAGACCGCGATGAGCCAAAGTAATATTGAAGAAGAAAACCAAAGCAGGATGCATCACAATCCCAGACTTTAATCTCTACTACAAAGCGGTAATCATCACGACAGTATGGTATTGGCACAAAAACAGACACATAGACCAATGGAATAGAATAGAGAACCCAGTAATGGACCCACAGGCACATGGGCAAGTAGTCATTGACAAAGCAGAAAAGAGTATCCAATGGAAAAAAAGACAGCCTTTTTAACAAACGATGGTGGGAGAACTGGACAGCGACATGCAGAAGAATGAAACTAGACCACTTCCTTACACCTATCACCAAAATAAACTCAAAATGCATTTAAGACCTGAATGTGAGACAGGAACCCATCAAAATCCTAGAGGAGAAAGCAGGAAAAAACCTTTTTGACTTGAGGTGTAGTAATTTCCTATGCGACACATCTCCAAAGGCAAGGGAATTAAAAGCAAAAATGAACTACTTTGACATTATCAAGATTAAAAGCTTCTGCATGGCAAAGGAAACAAACAACAAAACCAACAGACAACCTACGGAAAGGAATAGGATAATTGCAAATGACATATCGGATAAAGGACTAGCATCTGAAATCTATAAAGAACTTACCAGTGTCCACACCCAAAAAAAGAATAATCCAGTGGAGAAATAGGTGGAAAATAATAATAGACACTCTTTGAAGATGACATTCGGATGGCTAACGGACACATGAAACAATGCTCAATGTCACTCATCATCAGGGAAATACAAATCAAAACCACACTGAGATACCACCTCACACCAGTTAGAGTGGCTAAAATGAAAAAAATCAGAAAAGTGTAGATGCTGGCGAGGTAGTGGAGAAACAGGCACCCTCCTACACTGTTGGTGGAAATGCGAAGTTGTACAGCCACTTTGAAAAACCGTATCGAGAGTCCTCAAAAAAATGCAAATAGAACTACCCTATGACCCAGAAATAGCACTGCTAAGAATCTACCCAAGAGATAGAGAAGTGCTGACGCTCAGGGACACGTGTACCCAAATTCATAGCAGCTCTTTTGACCATAGCCAAATCATGGAAAGAAAGGAAGTGTCTATCAACGGATGCTTGGATAAAGAAGTGGTACACACACACACACACACACACACACACACACACATATGTATATATACATACACACACACATACATACAATGGAATACTACGCAGCAATGAGGAAGAATGAAATCTGTTCATGCGCAGTAACATGAATGGCTTTGGTGGGTATTATGCTAAGTGAAATAAGACAGTCAGAGAAAGACAGATATCATATGTTTCCACGCATTGGTGGACTTTTAGGACTTAGCAGAAAACCATGGGGGAGTGGAGAGGGGAAAGGAAAAAGGACACAGAGAGGGAGGGAGACAGAACATAAAAGACTTTCAAAGAGTAAGAACAAACTGAGGGGTGAGATGGGTGTTGGAGGAGGGAGTGTTGGTGACGGGCACAGAGTGGGGCACTTGTTGGGATGAGCACTGGGTGTTGTATGGAAACCAAGTTGACAATAAATTATTAAAAAAAGAACAAAAAGAAAAAAAGGAAAACTGGAGTAACCATACTTATATTAGTCATACTAGATTGTAATCCACAGACTGTATCAAGAGATATATAATAATATATCATAAAAAATGTTTCTATCCAACAAGAAGATCTAACAATTGTAAATATTTTTACTTCCAACTTAAACCCCAAAGAGATGAAGAAATTAATGAGAAACATAAATGAACTCATTAAAAATAATACAATGATAGAAGGGGACTTTAACATCTCACTTACAATAATGGAAAGATCATTTAAGCAGAAAATCAACAAGGAAAAAATGGCTTTGAATCACACACTAAATCAAATGGACTTAACAGGTATATTCAAAACATTTCATCAGAAAACAGCAGAATACACATTCTTTTTGTGTGCACTTGGGACACTATCCAGAATAGATCACATACTGTGTCACAAGTCAGGTCTCTAAAAGTACGAAAAGATTATGATCATAGCATGCATATTTTCATTACATAACACTATGAAAATTGAAGTCAAGTGTAAGAAAAATTTGGAAAGACCACAAATACATGGAGGTTAAAGAAGATCTTATTAAATAATGAACGGGTTATCCAGGAAATTAAAGAAGGAAAAAGAAATATATGGAACCAAAAGAAAATGATAACACAACAGTCCAAAATCATTGGGATGCAGTTAAATCTGCCATAAGAGGGAAGTATAAAAAACCCTCTTTTGGTTTAACGTCCATCATGTTTCATATCATGATATTTCTTAGCCTGCTTATCCAACCACATTAATTATTTATGTTGTTGCTATAATAAAGCACATCTTTACATAGCTTATTAGTTCCTAAAAACCTATACCAGAGCCTTAAAGTCACATTGACTAAGTTATACTCACCTTAAATTTTTGGAACAATTCTGGATTTAAAATTTTAGAGTCAAATCAACTTTATTTCTGTCCTACTTCTGAATTTGTGTTCTGGTCCCATGATTTAAGTTCCTGGATCATCTGCAGGGCCTGAATTTCCAAATTAAAAGTTTGCCTACTACTTTTTCCACCATGTCCTCACCAAAATTGTCTCTTGTCTTCTTGATGATAGGTATTCTAGCAGGTATGAGGTGATATTTCATTGCAGTATTTATTTGCATCTCCATAATGATTAGTTATGCTCAGGGTTCAAACTTGTAATGAGTAGTAAATAAGCCAGAGATCTAATATACATTATATACATGCATATATTTATATGCATATATAGGGATCTTATATATATAAGCCACTGGGATCTAATACATATTCTATATATGTATATATATGTATATACATATATAATAACATTTTACTATAATGATTTAATGTGATAAATATCATATAACCAATCATATAACATGAGTGTATGAAAATAACACACTGTATACCTTAAATTTACAAAATATAATATGTCAAAATTATTAAATTGAAAAATAGAATACAACTTACCTAATACCTAGTTCTCTGAAATCATTATCCTGTCTTAGACTTACCAGTTCTCTTGATAATTGGTGTTCTCTCAATGAACTCCAGCCTGCCACAGACTTACCGGCATCTTCCACTAGGTTCCTCTATTACTTTGTGCTGCCTACAATTTATAACCAAATATATTTTTATATCCTACTCTATCTCCTTGAAAAGAATTGTCTGATTATCTATACCATCATTTGTTTCTGCAATTTTTTTTCTTGTGAAGTAAAGTACCGCATAGTTACCTGAACTTAATTTCATCAGTTACTACTGTTTGCAATCACACAGTATTACTATACTACCCAATGCCTGACTCTTCTTGTTGGGATTATTTTGCTACTGACAGATAAATTGAGTTATTCTTTCATTCAATTAACAAACTTTTGACAAATACATACTAAATTTCAGGCATTATTCCCATGGACTATTGCAGTAAAACAAGCCTACAAAACTCCTGTCTTAATGGAACTTATATTCTAGGGAGGGAAAAGAAAGTTCTGGCACTTTCATCTATTAAAAAGTACTAACATGTACACCTTTAAAAAATACTCTTCATGTCTTTCTGGGTTATTTTCTTGGTATTAGTTGTCGTGGAAAAAAGTGAAAAATTAGTGTGTGGCAGAGAAGGGATAGTTATTCACCAAAGCCACCTTTTTTTCTTTCTAAGCACACAGCTAGTGTATGTTCCTTAACCTAACTTCCCATTAGGTGTGGTTATGTGATTAAACTGCAAATAACAGAATTAAGTATATACAAAATGTTCTATAGGTCATTTAAAACATCCTACACATGCCCCCAGTGCTCTTTCCCCTTCTGTTAGGTGAATGCAAATGAGCATTGTGACACTGGAAGACTCATATTGAAGATGGTGTAACATCAAGATGAATAGAATCTGGGCCCAGAATGACAATTAGCAGGATGGCTGTGAAACACTTTACTTTTATTACATTTGGGTCATTGTACTATTTTAGCACTACTTGTTATAATGGTTCCATCAAATTATAAAAATGGTTCTTGGTACAATTTAATTTATTTATATCAAGAAAGTTTATTTAATTTATAGTGTAACCATTAATACGAGACTGTTTTCGTGCAGTCCTAGCACTATTGATTTTTATTCATCTATGTTGATTAACTTTTTTTAAAACAAATTTGTCATGCCATCTTTATTTTAATTCGCATCAGTATGATTGGCAAGATAGCTGTGCATATTCCATACTATAGTCTGTAGTTCCTCATTTATAAATTCTATAAAAAATCCTGTGCTTTGCATACTTACCAAATTGCACCTAAAATTACATTATTGTATGTAATTATATTTTTAAAATAGAGATATTTGAATAGTTATAAACGGGAGTGTTTATATGCATGAAATATCTGTTTACTTTGCCTAAAGAATTTCATCCCTCCCCAAAATATGTTTGTTCTGGATTGCAGGAAAAAGCAGGAACAAATGAATACCTTTTATTGCAACAAAATTATTTGTTCTTCCTGTAGTGGCACTGTTAAACTCTTTTCTGCAATCATTCATCTTAAGGATTTCAATAAATTGTTCAATAATTTATATTTTTAATTTATGTTCCCAGGATTTTCTCTCTGACTTGTACTTAGATAAAAGTTTCCATCTGTTTGTTTGTTGAATATGTGCTGGATTATATCGATTATATCAAGTCAAATGACATTTATTGCTTTCCTTATATTAAACCAACCTTGGATTCTTTGGATAAACACTACTTAGATATTACATTGGCCACAACTTTTGTGCCTCCATACTCTCAGTGCCATAGTCTCCTGGAACTTTGCCTGGATCTATATGATTCTGCATCCTAGGGCTCTTGAGTCATTTAGCAGAAGAGTCTTCTTTTGACTGATGTTATATGGCTAGGTTAATTACCATATATCTTGAATTCTGATTTTTCCTGAGATTTGTCTTCCTGAGTAACCACTGGTGGTTGCTGCATGATGCCATTTGAAAGTACAGATGAATTCACTCTCTGTGGAATAAATTTTGACCAATGGAAAACAGGAACCCATGATCAGCTCCAGAGTGCTTCCGTTATAGCATCAACCAAACGACCAGCAATGTCTCTTGGGAGCTTTCCATGAAGCAGAGGCTAGCATGTTACTATATCATTTGGTATAGCTTCCCCTTGATGTGTTTTTGGAGTGGTGGGGATCAGGAGCTGACAGCCAAGAAAGAATTCTTGAGACATCTTTGATGCAAAAAGGTGGTTTTATTAAAGCATAGGGACATGACCCTTGGGCAGAAAGAGCTGCACTGGGTTTGTGAGGATTGACTGATTATACACTATGGAGTTGGGGGAGGTAAAGGCCAAAGGGAGGCCTCCAAAAGAACTTTCGTATGCTAAAGAAGACTCCTGAGATACCTGAGGCCTAGTTTTGTCAAGCTAAGGTGGTTTTTCCTCTAGTAAAGCATTAACATTAAGACAGTATGAGGTTCCTGGAGAAATGTAATACTCTGCATTTGCCTCAAGTATTTGTCAATGTGGTGCAGGTTATAAGGAAATTTAACTCTACCTGCCATTTTCTTCTTGCCTTTGTTCCCCCCATCATTATGGAGGAGAGGATCATATTGGGGCTTCAGGAAACTGAGTGTATGGGTTTCTGGAGAGTAGGCTATTGATAAAATTGTCTTTTTCTTGTAATTTCCTGAGACATATGTAAACTGATGGAGACTCATGTCTTTCATGACTGTGATCTCTATCCGTTAATCATTTGTTTTCCTTTCTTTGTTCTTGGGCAGCCAGGAATGCCTGAAGAATATCACAAGTATCCCCCCTGACTGGCCAGGGGAGGGGGGTGCTTGTTTGTGCTTTAATCTCAGCTTGCCTTATGCTCCCTCATTAATTCCCTGTTTCCTTTCTTGTTTGTTTGTTTTCCATTCACTCTTACAATCCCGAGACTCTGCTTCCTTAACAAAACATAACACTTAATCATTGTCTCAGGTTCTGTATTCTAGGGAATTTGAGCTAATATAATTGGGGAAGTGTTTCCTAAAGATAGACTCTTAACATGAGAGTTTGGATTTTTATTTTCTGTCCACACTTCTGAATGAAATAAAGACTTGATTCCTGGTGATAAATGAGATGGTAACCTCTAACATGCAGTAGCATCACATCTGCTTAAGCCTTTACCTGTGGTTAATTGGGATATGCTACATGTGGAAGGTAAAGCTTTGGGAAATCAAGCAATACAGTATTAATCATAATGGGGTCAATAACGATTATAAGATTTGCAAAGAAGGATGGCTGCTTTTTATGGCACCTGAAAACTTGGAAAATGAAAACATTAGGCTCAAGGTAGTTCATTACCCACTTGAAACATTGTATTGGACACTGTATTACACCAGTAAGTTCTTCCCTTCAGAACTGAGTTACTCATTACCTCAGGTGCTAGGACTTGTGCCTGCTGAATGGTTCTCTGGGAGTTTCCTTTGGTCCAAGGGAGCTGCTTTGTTCAGAATAAATGACCCTCCCTTGGGTCAACTTTTATCTAAAGGCTGTTTGATGCTAGGATGCAAAAGCCTGATCCTTCTGCCTGTGTCTGGGACATTTCTAAAAGTGTTACCCAGAATCACAGTTCAACATTTTGTCCAATTCTTCTCCCTTCATCCCTAACAGTGTTTTTTTTCCCCAAAAATTCTACAATAAGTCACCTCAGATTATTTTTCCAGGGGAATGGAAGCAATAACAGTTGGTACCAGAAGGGTTCCTAGGAAACAGAATCTAAAATGAGATTTTGGAACTTGTTTAACCACCATTCAGGATTTCATCACTTATGATTGGTGGAAAACAGCCCCTTGTTAAGTGCATTAGTGGAGCAAATACTAAAACTTTTAAGTGATAAAATACAAAAAGATACTTATATAAGGGTGCAGTATCTCGGGTATTTTAACAATTTATAGGGATGTGATAAGGGGAGTAGGTGGAGTAGAGAGGCATGGAATATAATATTCTGCTATTAAAGAAAGACAGTGACTGACTGTGAATGATTACTTGACAATTGAATGTAAAGTGTGATAGGCACAGGGCCTCCTTGACAATGTATAAAGTGATTTGAATCTCCCAGGACTTAATCTTAAAGGTATCAGAGAACCAGTAATGGTGGAATATTCAACATCAGCAATCTACTATGATTATGTCTTGGGCTCAATTTAATAGTTATTCAATAAACTTCATCTGTAATTAATTCCCATAAACCAGTATTTGAGAAACAATTTCTGGAATCATAAAATATGTGGCCCTTGGGTCTGGCCCATTTAAGATAGTAAAATGCAGGGGTTCCTGGATGGCTCAGTTGGTTAAGCATCCAACTTGGGCTCAGGTCATGATCTCATGGTTTGTGAGTTCAAGCTGCACATTGGGCTCTGTGCTGATATCTCAGAGCCTGGAACCTGCTTCAGATTCTGTGTCTCCGTCTCTCTCTGCCCCTCCTCTGCTTCCGCTCTGTCTGTATGTCTCTCTCAAAAATAAATAAAACGTTTAAAAAATAAATTAGTAAAATGCATTTGAGATTCATCCATGGTTTTTGTGGGGTCTGAGAGCTGATTCCTATTTACATTGAATAGAATTCCATTGTATGGATGTACTAGAGGTTTTTATTCATCTACCTGTTGAGGGATATATTTGTTGCCTCCAAGTTTTGGAGATTATGAATAATGCTACTGTATACATTAGCATATAAGATTTTTTTCTTCCATGTTTTTATTTAAATTCCAGTTAGTTAAGATACAGTGTAATATTAGTTGAAGGTGTAGAATTTAGTGATTTATCACTTACATACAACACACTGTGGTCACCACAACAAATGCGCTACTTAATCCCATCACCTATTTAACTAATTCCCCCATCCACTTCCCCTCTGTTTCTTGGTTTTCCTCTCTTTTTCTCCCTATGTTCCTTTGTTTTGTTTCTTAAATTAAACATATGAGTGAAATCGTGTGGTATTTATCTTTCTCTGAGTGACTTATTTTGCTTACTAGAATACTTTCTAACTCCATCCACATCATTGCAAAGAGGATGAAATCAAATATAGTAGGTGTTAATATAACTTTATAAGAAGATATTGACAAACTTTTTCAAAGCAACTGTACCATTTTGTATAACCACTAACGATGTAGGAAAGTTTCAGTTACTTCACATTATTGCTAGCAATTGGTATTGTCTCTTTTTTCCCTTTTCTTTGATTTTTTAAAGCCATTGCAATTGACGTCTAGTAGTATCTCATCATGGTTTTATTTTGCATTTTTCTAATGACTAGTTATATTAGGTATTATTTTATAATGCTCATTTTTCATATATATAGTTTTCATGAGAAGTAGATCTTCTGATATTTTGCTTATTTAAAAAATGTGCCATTTGTTTATTGTTGTTGAGTTTTGTACATTTTTAATACATATCCTTTGTCAGAAATGTTATTCAGTTATTTTCTTCCAGGTAGTGACTTACATTTTTATTATCTTAATAGAGTTTTTCAAAAAACTAAATTTGTTTGTTTTTATAAGATTCTATTTATGATTTTAATGATATTTTTCTTTTGGTGTTAAAGCTAGGAATTTGTTGCCTAATGTAAGGTCACAAAGTTATTTTCCTATGTTTTCTACTAAAAGATTTATGGTATAAAACTTTACATTTAGTTCTATGACCCATTATTAGATATTAAATATGATGATATTAATTTAATGTTTATAATTACATATAAAATATATAAATATAAAATTTACCATAGGAAAACACTATTTCTCAGTGATTTTGTTACAGAACCATGCTGGAACACTGGTGGAAAAAACCAAGCAGCATTCAGAGATCTTGGTAGATTGGAGGTTTATTTAACTGGCTCAGAGGAGACAGTTTCTCCAAAGGTCTGAGCCTCGAACAAAGGTGGGGGAGGGTCTTTTATTACGTCAGCTTCCACATTCGTGGACGTTTACACATGCACGGCAAACAGGGCAGGAAGAACCCGGAAGAGGATTTCTGAGCTAAGAGCTAGGGTTTGTTTTAGTCCTGTTAGCCATTTAAGTATTTTCCCAACATTATCCCCTTTAATGCCTTTAAAAATCTTTTAGTAGGCATCACCTTTTAGATCTAGGTGTTGGTATCCTCGGAGGGCTAAGATACGTTCTGTAGTTTGGTGGGCAACAGTGTTTTCAATAAAACATACCAGGATATTTAGTACACAGGGGTCAACCGTCACAAGTAAAATTATGGAGAAGAGAGGCCCTGTCAGGGCAGGGAGCCAGGATGCCCAGTCTGTGAGATCCCATCCTTTCCATTGACTGATACTTTCCTGTTGTCTATGTTGAATTCTTTCCTTGAGTTCCTTAACTTTAGTCGTGACTATTCCTGACTGGTTTACAAAATAGCAACATTCTTCCCCCAGAAAGATACAAGTTCCTCTTTTTTTCTGAAGTGTGGAGGTTGAGGGCTCGCCTATTTTGGAGGGTCACTGCAGGCAGAAAGTTTATTTGGTTCTGTAAGGTTACCAGGGAATCTGCCACCTGTTCCATATCCTCATTTAGTTCTCAGGATAGTTTGTGGTATAGTCCTACGGATGAACCTATGCCTCCTATTCCAGTTCCTATTCCCGTTGCAATCCCTGCTTCTATCAGAACGGGTAGCAGGATTGCCTGTTTGTCCCAGGACTTGTGGCTAAGGGCTGCTAGGAACTGATCTTCAGGATATATGGATATCTCTGGGGTTAGGAAAACTGTATAGCATATCTGAGTCCAGTTGGCTTCCAAACATCGGTAGGCTGAATTGGAGCACAGATAGAATACCTCAGGGGCTGAACATAGGGTCGTATTCCTTTTTAAGGTTATAATTCTCCAGCATAGGGAGGTGCCGTTTATACCTTCAGGGATCGTACAAGTCACTTGAAAAAGGTGACATAGGTAGTGAAGGGGAAGGGCATCCCAGCCAGAGGAAATAGTGCAAACACCCTAAGATGAGAGCATCACTGACTTGTCTGGGACTAGCAAAGAAAATAGCACATAGCTCGAGATCACTGACACTTGTACACTAAAACACATAATAGGATATTAATTGAGGTGAAATTGGGAACAAAAATATCCATAAATAGTAGAAAGGATAGCTTGTGGTATATAGATAAATGTTCTACTTTTGTGAACACGGATACCTCAATTTAAAAATTTGAGTAAATTAGCAAGTTATGAAATATATAGCTCTATAAATGTTAAAACTGTACATACAAATTATTTATAGATATAGGTATATTGTTTATGAGTCTATTTATATGTAGAAACATATTTTAAAAAACATGGACAAGAACAATATACCACATTAAGTTTAGTGGTTACTTCTGAAGGAAGGGATTTGGAATCAGTGAGTAGCATAAAAGGGACTTACTGCATCAGTAATCATTTATTTATTTTCAAATAGACCTGAAGCAAAAAATAGTAAATCTGGGTAGTGGATACTGGACTAATTGATACACTTACTTTATGTGTTTCTGATAAATTTTACTTTTTTTTAAATACAATTAACCTAAAAGTATTCTTTGTTAGAAGTAAACTCTTCCTCTTAGCCACCCCGGTTCCTATCAAGTATATACTGTCATTATTTTTTCATGTTTATCTATTTTACTACACTGTAGGTCTTTACAGAGGTAGGTAGTATTTACTTCATGTTCGAATTTCCCAAAATGCTTAGTATAGTGTGTGGCACAGAATAAATATTTGATAAACCTAAAATAATTATTAAAATAATATTAAATTAATGTACTCCTAACAGTCATTGTTAATTTTCCCCATGTTTGTGACTAAGATGATTGATTTATCAAGTACAGAAAGGAAGAAAAGTATGACATATGTTTATAAATGATAAATTAAGATTTAGTTGAACACAATACAGAACAAACAAATAAACAAACAAAAATCTCTGTTGGACAATCTTGTCGGAGTATAGTGAAAATGATATAGCTTCAGATGGCTGGCACCTAAATTTATGAAAATACAGAAGCATGTGTATTGGCTTATAAACAAAGACTCACTACTGCAGAATGGACAAGGGGAGAAGGTAGTCCTTCCAGGTTAATAAGGCAGTAAGCAAAAATTAATGAAAATTATTCTGGGAAATGAGTAATTTACTTGGCATATTAGTAATTTTTTATAAAAATATTTATTTATTTTTGAGACAGAAGAGACAGATCATGAGTGGGGAAGGGGCAGAGAGAGAGGGAGACACAGAATACAAAGTAGACTCCAGGCTGTCAGCACAGAGCCGGACGTGGGGCTTGAATTCACAAACCATGAGATCATGACATGAGCTGAAGTCAGACGCTTAACTGACTGAGCCACTCAGGCGCCCTGACATGTTAATAATTTTTATTGATAATGAATGTCGTCAGTCACCTGCATAAAGAAAGAATTTCTGTGTGCATTGTATATTTAATTTTAATAGCCTAGAATGTGGTTACCTAGATAATAAACTTAGTTATGAGGATTATCTTCATTTCAAATTACAGATTTGAAAACAATATAACTGGCAATATGGTCCTTGGAAAGAGATGTTTGGCTTGACTTTGTTTTCAAGTACTAACATTTAAAAATAATTCAAGGGACTTCTGTATGAAGAAAATTTATCTCTCATTTCTACATGGCTGAATATATCCATAATTGTATATGTACATATAAGATAGAATTCTTTTTTTTAATATTTATTTATTTTTGAGAGAGACAGAGCACAAGCGGGGCAGGGGCAGAGAGAGAGGGAGACACAGAATTCAAAGCCGGCTCCAGGCTCCGAGCTGTCCGCACAGAGCCGGATGCGGGGCTTGAACCCACAACCGTGAGATCATGACCTGAGCCGAAGTCGGACGCTTAACCAATGGAGCTACCCAGGTGCCCTGAGATAGAATTCTTAAGGCAATAAATATTTCTGTTGGAATCTCTTTCTCAATATACCATCAAGATATTTTTCAATATATCATCAAATTTTCAGTTCTGTAAGTGAAAAATTTTATTGCAATTGTATATGTATTGTATATATATTTATTATATATGTATATCCCATGTACACAAATTGTATATGTGAAAGTGGGAGCATTTCAATGACATGTTAATATGTTGACTTTGATTTGGTGCTTCAAACATTAAAAAAAAAAGTGTCTTAACTAAATATATTTAAAAGAAACATTCCACAACTAAGAACAAAGACAATCTAAGGGAGTTGTTTGCACTGGCATGGTTTTAGGAAGCCACTAAGCTTGGGATATTTAAATCAAATATTCTGAATGACTGATAACTTTGTAGAAACATTGACCTAGTACTAAGCTGATAAAACCATTACTGTATTGGTTAGACTAGAGTCAAATAGCTTTTCTCCTGACAGAATATGAATTTGGGACAAATAGACACTGGCAGCTCTATATTGATAAGCTTGCTGACTCTTCCAACTCAGGATTTTAAAAAAGTATTTGCATGGCACTTGATATCACATCCCTTTACAGAGTTTCTCATTTTGCTTAAATGAGATTTCTTCTTTTGACCATTTATTGGTAATGATAATGATATTTTTAAATAACGTTTAACAGTTTTACAGTTATTTGATGTTTACTATATTATTTGCTTCTCACAAAACCCTGTGATTGGTAGGAATATGCACTTTATAAATGATGAAACTGAGCTCGTAGAAGTTCTGTGACTTGCCTAAGATCACATATTTTGTTAGTAGCAACGACCAGATTGAAATCCAGGCTTAGAAAGTTCTACAGTGCTCTTTAGAATATGGTATGGTGTTTCTTCACTATTTAAAATAAAAAGCATAAACATTACAAAAGCAAAACTTTTAGCTGAGCAATTTTCAGGCATGTGTCTGAAGTACATAATACACCTAACATCTTCTCTTCATACAAATTCAAACACTTTTCCATTTTTTCTAGTTTTCCAATACAGTAGTAGTACTTTTCATTCCAATGGGGGACATAGCATTATAAATATGTTTCCTGTAATACTTTATTAAATAAAAAATAATAATTATCACTTGAAATTGTGATGATTTATCTTTATAGGAAGATATATATTACTTCTCAAAAATATATAATATGAAAAGTTCTCAAAGTCTATGACAAAGACGTTCATTCAGTCATCAAACTATGTGCATTTAATAAGTATCTGTTAATAATTATATATAAAAATCACATTATGCCTTTGGGATAAAAATGAACATAAGGCATAGCTTTTTGTAGGCTCTGGCAAGTAAAGCAATTAAAAGGAAAGGAGAACAAGTTAAGCATAATTCCTGCTTTCATGGAGCTTACTTCCTACATGGCATAGAGTGTGGAAAATAAGTGCTTGCATTTCAAAAGGCAGAGTATTGCCAACAATGATAAACTTTGTAAATTGACTTAAAAATTAAGGGATAGGCAGAGAGGAAGGAAAGAAAGAGGCAATATAAGCAATAGTGCTGAGATGGGAATGGATTGTTCTTATTTAGGTGACCTTTGAATGATAAGATAAGAGAATTAGATTTTATCTTGTATGTATTCGAATAGGGTGCAGTACGATGAAAACAATGTTTAAAGAGAAAAATCTGTTAGCTACATAAAGTATGTATCTATAGCACATCACCCAAGCAAGGAAAACTGTTTTTGAAGAAGCCGGTATTAGTTCCCTGTTTTACTTTCTGTGCACTTGTACCAAATTCATACTGAAAGTTGAAGAACTAACAACTAACCTGTTAATAGGGGAAGAATAAATTCTTGTACCTTGAATATTAGAATGGCTAATAATTTATTCCAACCAAATTTCGTTGGATTTGGGAGATGGGAAGGACACAATAAGAAAACCCTGGTGAAAGGTGTGGGCGAGGGATTGTACTTTATATTATGGTCTATTCATTTTAGAATACCTGAGATCTGGGTCACCTGGGTGGCTCAGTCAGTAGAGCGTCTGCTCAGATCATGATCTCACAGTTCATGGGTTCTATCAGCCTATCAGAGTGAGGGCTGCTTCAGATTCTCTGTCTCCCTTTCTCTCTACCCCTCCCCTATTCGTTCTCTCTTTCTCAAAAATAAATAAACATTCAAAAAATTAAAAAAATAATATCTGAGATCGAATCAATGGAAGTAGGAAAATTTTTTTCCAGTTCATTGTATGAATCTTAAGTGAAAGACTGAATATTGCACTCGGAGTTACACATATCTAATTCATTTCTCACTGTAGATTTAAGAGAGGGATTTTCCCAGAATTAAGTGGAATGAGAAGGCAGCAAAGTAATTTCCATACAGAAACTATACAGAATTCTATTCTATACAGAACTCATAGAAAAGTAAGTAGCACAACAACAACAGTAACCAAACAACATAGAGCCTGTGAAGAAATTCTTTACTTCCCCAGAGTTTTCAAAAATAAAAACGAATTTGGTAAATTATATCTTAAAATAATCAGAAAGAGTGGAACATTCTTACAGTCTCTATCAAAGTAAAATACATTCAAGGCCTCTGAAATGAGAGTAAAAAGAAAATAAGAGAGAGAAATTTGATATGAATAGATAACTGATTAAGATGAGAATAAGAAGGACTACAGAGAAACTAAGAAAACTAAATGAGTAATGTGGTCTCCATCAGTGGCTGTAAAAGTTATAATTAAGTATGTATTTTAATTAAATCAATGATATCGAGAATGTTGTCCTTATTAACAAAGAGATAAACGTGATGTTAATGGTATGTAAATATGAAAGAAAAAGTGTGGGATCTACTATAAGAAGAAAACTGAAAACATTTGATTACAACTATAATAATAAAAGCAATCTTTGCTTATTAAAAATTTAAAATAACTGCAACCTTTATTAAGAAAGTAATGTAGGAGCATGCTATTAATCTCTTAATTCTGAATTTCACAAAAATCAGCAAAAATAAACACCAATAAAAAGAAAATTTAATTTACATTAAAATAAGGATGTAACCTCAGACATATAGTAAAACAAAGAAGTGTATTTCCTTGATATAAAATAATTTTGATAAAATGTTAAAAAAAAAGGACACTGAGAACTGAATTAAAATTCTACTACCTTAGAGAACAAGAAAATTTGGGGGAAAGTAAGTTGAGAAGATTTATAAGAATCCAATTAAAATTTTTAGCTTGTCATGAGCTGAAATGGTACTTGGGCTGTATGCAGATGGTATACATAAATAGAAGAGATTTATTCTTTGGTGGAATAATAAGTAATAAAAAAGGTACTCCTGTTTGGTAGAAAAGATTTAATGGAGTTCTCATCTGATATGTTCAATTTTCTCTTTAAGGTAGAAGGAAAGGCGTCTGGTAAATGTGATAATAAAATTTTGGAATTTTGAGAAAAATGAAGAGAGTTTTAAAAAGTTATTATGGATAAGGAAAAGTCCAAGAAAAATTTGTAGAGTAAGGATTTCTATTGCTTATCCTTCATCGTTATGTACTTTTCTTTATTCCTTATTAGCAATCTGTATAAAGATTGTAGTAGTGGAGTTCAACCAGGACAGTGGGATACTAGCAATCCATTTGAATATATTGTTACAGAAGTGATTGAAAGGTAAGTTGAAACCAAATGGAATATGAAATCAATTAAAAGAGGATGAATGGTTGACAGATGGAAGAAAGGTAGTAGGGTCGAGTGACCTGAGTAAGAGAAGCAAGTATATTAGGAGTGACCGAGTGAGAGAATATATGAACAGAGCATTGCAGTCACACAATGTAATATATGAGTTCATAATTTCAGAGGCAATGTCATTGTAGAAGTTTACAGGATGTGCAGTGTACCTACTGGACTTGGTGGATGTGTGGCTAAAATAACACAGTGAAATGCTTTGCAGCGAAAAAAAAAATCAAGGAAGGTATGCAGATAAATAAGAAAGTCTAGGTTGGAGATAAAAATTATAAAACATAAATCAAAGGTTTTAATAAATGTGGGTAAGGTTTTAGAAGCTGAGTACATGACAGGAATGTGACTATTTTAGGCCAATGTAGCCATATTGCAAAAACCTCGAAAGGGCAGTAATTTACATTATGGTGAAAAACTACTGATTTGAAAGTGTTAGCATGGGACTAGGACAGTATTGCATTGGAGTTAAGAGTGTGGAATATTGTGGTGCCTGGGTGGCTCAGTTGGTTAAGCTTCTGACTTCTGCATAGGTCATGATCTCACAGTTCATGAGATGAGCCCCATGTCCGACTCTGTACTATCAGCACAGAGCCTGCTTTGGATTCTCTGTCTCCTTCTCTCTCTCATTTGCCCCACTCATGCTCTCAATTTCTTTCAAAAATAAATAAACATCAAAAAAAAAAAAAAAAAAGAAAGTGTAGAATCTGAAACTAAATTGTCTAGGTTTAAATGATGGCTCTTTCTGTAGCTGTGTAACCTTAGAATGCTGTGTAACCTATGCTTTCCATGCCTGTTTCTTCATTTCTAAAATGAAGATAATTTTACTCACCTTACAGTGTTGTTGTGCTTGTTTAATTAATTAATGTAAAGTATGCTAAGAACAGGTCTAGCTATGTGTAACAGAAAAGTCAATTTAAAGAAACAACTAAACAGGGCTTTGTTTGTTTGTTTTTCTGACATAAGTAGAAACTTGTAGGTAGAAAATTCAGGGCTAATGTGATGAATTCAGGCTGCCATCAGTGTTTTCAATCTTCATTTGTTTGGGGGGGAACCACTAGTCATTGGCAGTGAATCTAGTCTACTTGTAAGATAACTCCTTTTTTCCAATTCCCATGACAAAAAGATAGTGCAACTAGGTTTTAGCCCAGAAGAAGGGAGAGTAGAAAAATAAATGCATGCCAGTGAATCTTTTCCATTTCTAAGGAACTTCCCAAGGAAGTCCAACCCAACTTTCTCTTTTAAATCTCAGTTCCTATAGGTCAGATGTCTGGGTATGACATGGATTGATAGTTTTCTCCGGGTCTCTCAACAGACTGAAATCAAGGTATCAGCAGGAGTTGCAGTTCTAATCTTGCTGAGAGTACTATCCCAAGCTCACTGGTTGGTAGAATTCAGTTCCATGTGATTGTATGACTCAGGCTCCTATTTTCCTTTTAACCATCAGTAGGAATTACCCTACAAGTTTAGAGGACTCTCACAGTCCTTTGTTATGTGAACCCCATAAACAGATAACAACATGGATATTTGCTTTGTTCCCAGTAGACCTAGTTGCACCCTCTTGTTTCACCAGCTGGACACTCACTGCTTTTAATGAGCTAATTTAATTAGGTTAAGCCCACCTGGGTCCTCCCCATCTTAAGTTCAATTGACTTGGACCTCAATTACACCTGCAAAATCCCTTTCTAGCAGTATTTATATTAGTGTCTTATTGAATAAAATGGGGAAGATATGTGTATATCCAATGACAGGAATGTCTGGGGTCTTCTTAGAAAGTGACTACACAAAATAAAATGTGCAGCATGATGTGTTTAACTGGGCACAAAATTGCCTAGAGAGTCAAGTAATCTTTACATTAAACTGTGCACAGCATTCTGTGCTTACTGGATTCATTGTGTTTGGAATTTACTTGTCTATCTTCTTAAAAAGTAAATTACTTTAAAATATTCACCCAACAAGCACTTAAAACCTCTATGTATAATTTTGACCACTAAAAACAGGAAATAGTACTTTAATATTTGTTAATATTTGTTTAATATTTGTTAAAAATCATTGCTACATTTTCATTCTGCCAGGAAAATTTGTAAACAAGAAATTTGTTTTTAAATATTCCATAAAAGTAAAATTGTATAGGAATATAGTAACCATTTTTATTATCAAAATACTCGAGAAGAGATTTTCTGCATTATACAAGCTTATATTAAATAACTTGTTTTTAATTGGGCAAGAGGAATATTTTTCAATTATTATCTGTAACAAGCCTTATCTTACCATTGTTCATCAAATACCAGTGAACGTTTATGCTTACTATGCAGAAATGAAAACAATTTATTTTAATCTCAGTTATGTTAATGTGTTTTTATGTTAAGCATTTAAAAAAGATTAAATAAAACCACCACCCAGAATAAACACTATTAATAATGGTACATTTTCCTAAAAACATTTTAAGTATAATTAACATAATTTATGCTGTATTTTTCTTATTTTAATATAATTATCTTTAGTTTTTTTAAATTCAGTTTATTTACTTATTTTTGACGGGGGGAAGAGAGAGAGTTTCAAGCAGGCTTTGCACTTTCAATGTGAAACCCAACCTGGGGCTCAAAGCCACAAACTGTAAGATCATGACCTGAGCAGAAATCAAGAGTTAGACGTTTAACTGAGCCACTAAGGTGCCCATAATATACTTCTCTTCACTGTACTCTTCTGTGTTTTCTACACTAAGAATGTACTAATTTTATAATATAAATTCATTTCAGAACAAAAGATACACAAGTGTGTATTATGTACTCACATATATTATATGTCATATGCTCATAAGTACCTGTAATGTAAATAGTGGAAAAATATGTCTAAAATAAAAGAGAAAAGGAAAATGAAGTAAAATTTGGAATGTAACAAACTGAAATGTTAGCAGTGGTTATCTGTATGGGTGAAGGCAAGGTGATGTATTTTTCTGCTTCTTTACAGTATATCCCAAACATTATATGATAACATGGTCCTAAGTTTATATTATATGAACAAACAAACTTTTCTTTCAAGAGAAAAAATCTGGGGATTCTTTTACTGAAATTCAGTAAAAATATGTTAAAATTAAAGGGTGGGCGAAATAAATGGAAGGGATTAATAGGTACAAACTTTTAGTTATAAAGTAACATATTTATGAGAATGTAATGTACAACATAGGGGAAATAACCAATAATATTTTACTAATTTTTTGTAGTAGCAGATGGTAACTAGATTTATGGGGATCATTTCATAATGTATAGAAATAGTGAATCATTAGGATGTATACATGAAGTTAAAAGAGTATTGTATGTCAAGTAAACGTCAATAAAAAATGAATAAATATATACATACATAGATGCATACATACATACATAATTTACTTTAAAATAAATTTAAAAAGAGTAAAGCTGTCGAAATTTAAATTTCTCTTATAGAAAAATAGTGCCTAATATTTTACAACATTCTACACTTATAATCAAACCCTTATTCTGTACATCTTATGTTTTTAGTTAATTTACATAAACAAGATAGCTTTGTAAATTTTTGATGCTTCTTTTATTACCTGTAAATTCAGGTTTCCCTGGAGTTACTTAGTAACATAAGAGAAGAAAAAGCCAGATTTAATTATCTTGTCATACATCTATGCACATTGCATACAGTGAATAAGATGGACTAATGGCCCATCAGTGTTTTTACTTCTCAACCAACTGACCCAGTTTTTTCTGATCATGAACAAGCTGTTAAACGCAGAGAGCTCAGTTTAATCCATGTGTGACTTTATGGGTTTTATATGGTTGACTTGCCCAGGCATATACAATGGTGTCCTGGTGAACTGGTTCTCTAATGGAGGAAAAGGAGCTCTCATTAATAGCATTTTTAGTATAAGGACTTCTCCCGTGACACAATTGCAAGCTTCCAATAATTGCAACACCAGTTCGCAAAATTCTGGAAAACTTACCAATGAGATCTCATAAGCTTGTATGGGACAACTCCAGAATAGTAGTATTTGAGTTGAAAACTTATTATCTGTGAAACTCAGTAATACTCTTAATTCACTTCTAATCAGAGAAAAGTTTGATTCCATTTCATTTTGAGTATAGCATTTTACGTGATATGGCATCTCATGCTCAACTGGAGGTACGGTAAGTATTATAAGTCACTGAGGTTGAGAATAGTTAAATTAGTAACCCAAGATTGCACAATTGATAATTATCTGATTTTACAGCATCTACTTTTTTTTTCCCTGTAGATTCATTACCAAAGTCCAGAATCCAGGAAACACATTCCTTTATAAAATGTTTATTTATTTATTTATTGAGCGAGAGCTAGAGCGAGAGCGAGAATGAACATGATTGGGGCAGAGAGAGAGGGAAAGAGAATCCCAAGCAGACTCCATACTCTCAGAGGAGAGTCTGATGTGGGACTCAGTCTCACAATGATGAGATTATGACCTGAGCCAAAATTAAGAGTCAGACGTTCAATTGACTGAGCCATACAGGTGACCCAGAATCCAGGAAACACATTCTTATAAGCAATGTGAAAAGATAAGTTTTAGTATTGTAGACAATGCCAAACTCCTGGCATCACAAACACCCTTTAGTAAGCTAGCATTCTAGACATTAATAACCCTTATTTACATTTGGATTTGTTTTCTAAAAAATATCTTCAGATAAAATTTTAAATATAATATGTTTTAAGATACACAATATATATATATATATATATATTGTTTTCTGTTTTCTTTCTTTTAATTTTGGAAAATAAATATATTTGGGAAAATGGACACCTGTATGGGAAGGAAGAGACTATTGTTTTGCTTTTGATATAGCTGCTGGTTATATAAATGGTGACATCCAGAAAGAACAGATATATCAAGCTTATTGATAGTTGGTACCTTAGAAGAGGAAGAAATATGCCAGTTTAGCAAAAAAGCCTATGAACATTTGATTAAAATTTGGAAGCAATGAGTCTTGATGTTTTAAAAACTAAGAATAAAAATTATTAAGAGTGGCACTTCTGGTGTTAATTTAGATATGAAAGATAGTTAGAAAGAGAATTACTCTCAACCTTACAGTAAAACAAGCTGGACCAACAGCAAGTTCACAACTTTTCTTTAGTCCATTATAGTACTGATATCTTAAGTGTCAGAATCTAGAAAGAGACAGGCACTTTCTGGGGGAGATGAGATCCAAGCACTGGATTATTTGGATATGATGCAATGGGACAATAGTAAAAAGAGTTCACCTGGGATATTTGGAAAGCTGATGGAGTTTAGTGAACTGTACATTTGATAGTGTGAGGCCTATTTTTGTTACAAATATAGAGTCCACATCACCTTTCATGCTTTTTCTTCACAGACCATACTTGATGATCACAGACTGGTTTGGGAGAGTCCTGAGAAATTCTCCCTTGTGTCATATTCTTGGGATATAGGGACAGTAGACACTGCAGGAAAGAAAATTCACTTGGACTTCACTTAGACTTCACTTTCTTTTCTTCTCCACCAAATGATAACCCTAATTTGCGGTAGAAGGGGCCATGAGCACTGCCATCCTTATGGTACCAGTGAAAACTGATTGGATTTAGGAGAAGGGAAAAGGAGAGAGGAGTAATAGAGAGGGGCAAGAATAGGTTCCGGGTTCAAAACTATACTGGGAGAGGACACCAGTAAGGGCAGTTCCCATGCATATCGGGGACAAAATTCCTGCTTAATACTGAGTCTTAATAAAAATAACGACTCCCCTCAAATTCAAACCTCTGCTAAGTTAAAAAAACATTGAGGAAAAGTAATATGTGAGACAGATACCTTCTCTGAGGCACAATACAAAGGGAAGTATTAAGGCTAACGGTAGAACTGACATTAGAAAATAAAACCCAGTGCCAAACCTTCATTCTAAATGCAAACTATCATTAGAGGATCAAATGGAAATGTTACAAATGAACAATTTGCCCTTGATAAATAATTATTTTGACAGACAGAATTAGTACAGCAAAAGAAAGAATTAGTCAACTTGAAGATAGGCCTATTGAAATAACCAGAACTGCCATGCAAGAAGTAAAAAAAGAAAAAAAAAATTACAGGGGCGAAAATCATCTAAGAGCTGTGGAACACTAAATAGTTGTATAGTAGATGGATAATTGGAATTCCAGGAGAAGGAAGACGTAATAGAGAAGAAATATTTAAAGATTATAGGATAAATTTTTTCTAAATTAATGGCAAACTCCGAACCATATATCCAAAGAGTTCCGAAAACACCAAGGAGGATAAAATAGCAACAGATATATACACACAAATACATCCCTACACATATCAAATTCAAACTGCTTAAAAATTACAGAGCTAATCTTAAAGACAGCCAGAGGAAAAAATATACAGTTGACCCTTGAAGAAAACAGGTCTGAACTGCACAGATCTATTTATATAAAATGTTTTAAAATAAATATATTGAAAAAAAGTTTTTGGATATTTGTTAAAATTTGAAAAAAGAACTCAAACTGTGTGGCCTAGAAATACAAAAAAAAAAAAAAAAAAGGAAAGAAAAAGGTACTATTGTAAGAATACAATATAAAATACACATAATACACAAAATATGTTAATCACCTACTTATGTTATTGGTAAAAGACTTCTGGTCAACAGCAGGTTATTATAAGTTAAGTTTTTGAGAAATCAAAAATTATACTCAGATTTGCAAATACGTGGAGGTTTGGAGCCTCTAATGTCCCTGTTCTTCAAGGGTTAAATATATTACATACGGAAGCAAAGAGGTATCATACAAATAACATATATAACAAACAAAAATTGTAGACATATATTGGTAGCATATCGAATCTATAAGAATCATTAAAGGAAGAAGTTTGGGCAGAAGAAGTGCCATACAGAAACTTTATTCTGCAAAACTTAATAAAGGAACCTCAAAATTTAATAATAAAGGTAAAGTAAAAATCCTTTTTAGCTGATTCTAATTGCTCTAAAATGTAACTGCTTAAGCAAAAATAGTAGCAAGGAATTTGTGTTTATCATATTTAAAGATAAAATGTATCACAATATGGTATTAAAGATGGGAGTGGGGAAGGATAAAGATTAGGAAGATATTGTTTTAAAGTTCCTATATTACATGAGAAGTGTTATAATTTTATTTGCAGATAGACTCTCAATAATTAAAGGTTAGACTGTAAGACAATCATGAAGAATTTTAAAAGATGTATAAATAATTAATCAAAAGACAGATCAAATGAAATCACAAAAATGCTCAATTAACCTAAGAGAAATTGGGGGAAAAAAACCCACCATGAACACATACAAAATATCTAAAATGTGCAATTTAACGACCTCAATAATCAAAATAAATATGAATGTTCTAAGCACATGAGCTAAAAGATATAAATTGGCAAATTAAATAAAATAAGCTGTCTACAACAAAGTAGCATTAAAGATAAATGACATAGGGGCTCCTGGGTGGGTCAGTCAGTTCAATGTCCAATTTCAGCTTAGGTCATGATCTCACCATTCCTGAGTTGGAGACCCGCATTGGGCTCTGTGCTGACACCTCAGAGCCTGGATCCCACTTTGGATTCGGCGTCTCCCTCTCTCTCAGCTCCTCCTCAGGTTGCACTCTGTCTCTCTGTCTCTCAAAAATAAATGGGGGTGCCTGGGTGGCTCAGTCGGTTGAGAGTCTGACTTCTGCTCAGGTCATGATCTCACAGTTTGTGGGTTCAATCCCCGTGTTGGTCTCTGTGCAGACAGCTTGCTCAGAGCCTGGAGTCTGATTCGGATTCTGTGTCTCCTTCTCTCTCTGTCTCTACCCTGCTCGCACTCTGTCTCTCTTTGTCTCTCAAAAATAAATAAATGTTTAAAAAATTTAAAGCATTATTTTTTAAATAAAATAAAATAAAATTCTTTTAAAAAGTTAAGACATAAATAGATTAAAAGTAAAATGGTGAATAGTGATATACCTTGCAAAAACTAATAGCTAGAATATCTATATTAATATCAATAAAAGTAGACTTTAGAAGAAGAAATACCATAATATTATCAAGGATAAAGATGCACATTACATTATGATAAAGGGACAATTCTCCAAATAGACATAAAATTCATAAAAGTGTGCAGAAGATATGAATGGACACTTCTCCAAAGAGGACATTCAGATGGCCAACAGACACATGAAACGATGCTCAATGTCACTGATCATCAGGGAAATAAAAATCAAAACCACACTGCGATACCATCTCACACCAGTCAGAGTGGCTAAAACGAACAAATCAGGAAACTATAGATGCTGGCGAGGATGTGGAGAAGTAGGCACCCTCCTACACTGTTGGTGGGAATGCAAACTGGTGCAGCCACCCTTGAAAACGGTGGGGAGGTTCCTCAAAAAAATCAAAATAGAGTACCCTTTGACCCAGCAATAGCACTGCTAGGAATCTACCCAAGAGACACAGGAATGCTGATGCATAGGAGCACGTGTATCCCAATGTTCACAGCAGCACTTTCGACAATAGCCAAATCATGGAAAGAGACCAAGTGCCCATCAACTGACGAGTGGATAAAGAAGATGTGGTACATATATACAATGGGCTACTACGTGGCGATGAGAAAAAATGAAATCTGGCCATGTGTAGCAACATGGATGGAACTGGAGGGTATTATGTTAAGTGAAATAAGTCAGTCAGAAAAAGACAGATACCATATGTTTCCAACGAATAGGTGGACTTTGTGAGACTAAGCAAAAACCAGGGGGAGGGAAAGAGGGGAAAGGAAAAAAAGTCACAGAGAGGGAGGGAGATAAAACACAAGAGACTCTCAAAGACTAAGAACAAACTGAGGGTGAGGGGGGCGAGTGAGGGAGGAGAGGGGTGACGGGCATTAAAAAGGGCACATGTTGGGATGAACACTGGGTGTTATATGTAAGCCAATTTGAAAATAAACTATTATAAAATTAAAAAAAGATAAATAAAAAGAATATACAAAAAAAGTGTGTAGCTAACAGCAGAGCTTTCTTTTTCCTTTTTTTCAAACTTTTATTTAAATTCCACTTAATATAGAGTGTCATATTCATTTCAAGTGTAGAATTTATTGATTCATCTCTTATATGCAATACCTAGTGCTCATCATAATTGCCCTCCTCCATTTAATCCAATCCCCCACCCACCTCCCCTCAAACAACCCTCAGTTTGTTCTCTATAGTTGACAGTCTCATCTGGTTTGCCTCTTTTTCCCCCCTATGTTCATCTGTTCCATTTATTAAATTCCACATATGAGTAATATATTGTATTTATCTTTCTCAGATTGACTTATTAGGCTTAGCATAATACTCTTTAGTTCTAATCATGTTATTGCAAATTGTAAGATTCCATTCTTTTTATGGCTTAGTAATATTCAATTATCTCTATATATCACATTTTTGACTCCATATTTTATTTTATTATTTTTTTGAATAATTTATTGTCAATTTGGTTTCCATACAACACCCCGTGTATATCACATTTTTTTAAAGTTTATTTATTTTGAGAGAGAGAGAGAGAGAGAGAGAGAATCTCACGTAGATTCTGCACTGTCAGTGTAGAGCTCAACGCAGGGCTCAAAACCATGAACTGTAAGGTCATGACCCAAACTGAAATCAAGACTCAGGTGCTTAGTTGACTGAGCTATCCAGGTGCCCCTATACCATATCTTCTTTATCCATTCATTAGTAGATGGTCATTTGAGCTCTTTCCACAATTTGACCATTGTTGATAATGCTGCTGTAAACATCAGGGTGCATGTATCCCTTTGAATCAGTATTTTTTTATCCTTTGAGGAGTAGTAATAGTGCGATTGCTGGATCATAGGATAGTTCTATTTTTAACTTTTTGAGGAACTCCCATACTCTTTTCCAGAGTGGCTATACCTGTTTGCTTTCCCTCCAGCAGTGTAAAAGGGTTCCCCTTTCTCCACATCCTTATCTACATCTGTTGTTTCCTTTGTTGTTCAGCAGAGCTTTAAAATACACGAGTCAGAAGGTGATAGAACTTAGAGATGAAACATACAGACCCATAGGGTTGGAGCATTCATCACTTCTCCCTAAAAAAAAAAAAAAAGATAGAAAAAAGGGGCAGAAAATCAGTAACTTAATTTGAACAACACTATTAACCAAGTTGATCTAATTGATATTCAGAAGGGGGTTGAGAAATAAAAATAATGAACTAAGTAACACGGAAACTATATTCTGCCTTGATACTATAAAACTAAATTTATTTCTTATAGAAACAGGTGTTAGAAATTCTCAAACTATTTTACCTGTATCAAAACAAAACAAAACAAAACACACACACACACACACACACACACACAAAACACATTACACTAGGGTTGAACAAATGTTTAAGCATATTGAAGATACTGTAAGCCAAGTTTTTCAGTGTCATGAAAGAAAGTTACAAATAAGCAAGGGAAAGACTAGAATAAACTTAGTTGAGTTGGATTTAAAATATACATATCATGGTGATCATTTTGTACTCTATACAAATATCAAATCACTTGGTTGTAGACCTGAAACTAATACAATATTGTATGTCAACTTATACTTCAATAAAATAGAAAAATAATAAAAACAGTGTGTTAAAAGGTGGACACATCGGTAAAAATTCATATTTTAAAATAGTGATAGAGAAACGGATAGAGATATGTGTGCATATTGGCCTTAGATACATACTCCCTCTCTCTTCTGAGGGGGTATATAACTTGTGGACACTCCAGGAACAATAAGTACACATAGTGCCCAGATTATATTTTCTAAATACCGGTCTTCAATAAAAGTAAGTACCCAGTACTCCTTGGAGAACTGTTTAATCACAGGTTCGAGGAAAGGAAAATACAAGACGAATATGGGATATCTTGTAGTGCCAGAAAATAAGGAGGTGCAAGGAAAAGAAAAGAAAAAAAAAAAAGGTGGTGTGTGTGGGGAAATAGAGGCATATCAAAAAGACACAGGAGTCAACTTGAAAGAGCTCTCAAGTACTGAAACAGGATCAATTTGACCAAAAATATAAATAAGTTTCCTGAGAGATTACAACCCAAAGAATGAAGTAAATATTCATGAGTTCACACTGATCTAAATAAATGACTAATTAAATAACTAAATCGAAAAAGTGTGGAAATTCTTAAAGAGTATTCTAGTTAATAAATGTAGAATGAGTGAGTAAAATATAAAATAACCATCAGAATGCTACAGCAATAATTGCTAGAAGCAAGATTTGCGAATAAATGCTAAATTTAGTGGACAGAAGTTTAGGTAAAAAGAAATATGTCATGGTCTCAAAGTATCTCTCACAAAATATTTATTAATTACAAATTGGAAAATAGAAGCTTTTGTGGAGAAAACTGGCTAAAACCAGCTTAATGAAAATTAACATGACCGTTAATAAGATATATACTCCTTATACTGAAAAGGGCACATGACTTAGGTGGTATTTTTCACCATAATGAATAACCTCAACTAATGAACCAAAAGCATCAGAGAAACACAAATGAAGGGACATCCTACAAAATAATTGACCAGTACTTTTCAAAATGTTAAGGTCATGAAAACAATGGAAAACTGGGAAACTATCAAAGATTGAAGAAAATTAAGGGGGCATGACCACAAAATGCAATGAGAAATCCTGGATATAATCTTGCAACAAGAAAAAAAAATGGTGAAATCTGAAAAGTCTACAATTTAGTTAATATTATTGTACTAATTTCTTAGTTTCTGTAATGTTACTACAGCTATGTAAGATGCTAATATCAAGTGACGTTGGATACATGGAAACGTTTTGTATTATCTTTGCAACTTTTCTATAAACCTAAAGTTATTTCACTATAAATAGCTAAAAATAATAAAATAAAATATCATCATCGACTATTCTGAAGAACAGCCACAGAAACATATAGTTTCTTGGATTTTGAATCCAGTTTTCATGCTTGAAACCTGTGTTATACATTTAAATATTTGGAGAAAAAGAATGGAAACATTTAGGGGTGCTTAGGTAGCTCAGTTGTTTAAGCATCCAACTTTTGGTTTTGGTTCAGACCTAGACCTCAGGGCTTGTGGCATTGAGCCCCGCACTGACTCTGTGCTGACAGCCTGGTGTATACTTTGAATTCTCTTTCTCCTCTCTCTCTGCTCCTATACCCACTCTGTCTCTCTTGCCTTCTCTTTCAAAATAAATAAAGAAACATTTCAAAAAATGGAAAAATAAATGGAAACATCTTCAGAAAAAAACGGAATAAAATAAAAAATAACTTATCTATATAGTACTTTATAGTTTCAAAGAGTAACTATTTGTTCTTGAATTTAATTATCCTGCACAAAACCTATTAAAGAAAAGTATCTTTTTTTATTATACAAAGAAGAAAACTAAGGTTAAGAGAAAGTTAATTTTTGCAAATCACATAGCGAATTAGTGACAGAATCATGAATTTAACACAAATATTCTAACTTGAAATTTTGTGCATGTGTTATTAAACAAATCTGATATAAATTTACCATACATTATTGTTAAAATACACCGTATGTTAGAAGTAGTAGTTCTTGGCTAATGTCTCTTAATACAATATTGTTTTTGTTAATATGTTTACAAGTTTAAGAACATCACTTTCCTTTAACTAAAGGAACAAGTTGACAAAAATAAGTTCTTTTATTATAAGCTTCTGAAATCACTTTTTAAGAAATAACGTAAACAAGAAATTATTTTCCTTTAATTTTAATAATGTTTACAACAGGTGTTTGATATCTATTCATAATATTTGTTTTAAGATAAAGCTATATATAGATATAGATAGATAATATATCTAATATCCATATCTATCTATTATATATATGTTATATATTTTATATCCTCCTCCACTAGGATAGGGCATTGAGGAATAGATCTATTTATATTTATTCCTTAGTGTGTTGCTAATTTAAAATGTGTTTCATTAAACTTGTAAAAAAGTAAGACCTAAGAAGTGAATGAACATGTTGAATTTAAGAACCCCTAGGCTGTAAAATAACTCAACAGTTGAGTTGTTAGAAATAATGTGGGCAGTAAAAGTGTCAAAATTATCTATCACTTACTACAATGCATAAAATGCAAAATAAAGTATACATGTCAGATATGGCAGGTAATGTTAAAGAGTATTTCTTAACTCAGACTATAAATAGGAATTTGAGTCACTTAGGTTGTGGCTTATTTCTTGCATCTTAATATCATCTCTACACATGTTGTACTTTTGATTAACTTTGTAGAGTTTTGATTATGCAAATGGGTCAGGGTTGTCATTATTAATAGAAACATCATAGTTTTCTTATTTACTATTAGGTGTTAAAGTTGGTAATAACTGGATTGTTTTTTTTTTTTAAGTCTTTGCATTTCAAGAATGAGTCAATATCTCTCTCTGCCCCTGATCTAGCCCTTGGGTAAATTGTGCAATAAGTGTATTTTGCCTTTGGCACACTTACATATTTTAACATATTCTAGAGTTGCTCTCTTTGCATTATCTCTATGCTTTCCAGTTCATTTGAGAAAAAAACGGTAGAAACACTTAAATGCTAATTGTGATGAATTAGTGTAGGCTGAGTGTGGATGTACTGCAAGAGTAAGAGCCTCTTGAGGATCACAGATTATAGTGGTGCCCACATATCCATAGGCATTACTTCCAGAAAACCCACCAGATTCTCATGTTGAAGATACAAGGAAGATTCCAGGGTACCTGGGTGGCTCAGTTGGTTAAGCAACCAACTCTTGATTTCTGCTGAGATCATGATCTCACAACTCATGGGCTTGAGCTCCATGTTGAGCCAGTTTGGGATTATCTCTCTCCCTTTGTTTCTTTCTCTGACCTTCTCCTGTTCATACTCTCTCTCTCTCTCTCTCTTTCA
Source organism: Paradoxurus hermaphroditus (assembly GCA_004024585.1). Lineage (NCBI taxonomy): Eukaryota > Metazoa > Chordata > Mammalia > Carnivora > Viverridae > Paradoxurus > Paradoxurus hermaphroditus. Next base: position 35,683 of record PITB01010189.1, read on the forward strand.
TTACCTTTTTCTCTCTCAAAAATAACTAAATAGGGGCACCTGGGTGGCTCAGTCGGTTAAGCGGCCGACTTCAGCTCAGGTCATGATCTCATTGTTCACGAGTTCGAGCCCCACGTTGGGCTCTGTGCTGATGGCTCAGAGCCTGGAGCCTGCTTCAGATTCTGTATCTCCCTCTCTCTCTGCCCTTCCCCTGTTCATGCTCTGTCTCTATGTCTCTCAAAAATAAATAAATGTTTTAAAAAATAACTAAATAAACATTAAAAATAAGAAAGATTCCATCAGGATCTGGTATGGAAAGGAAAACTATTGTGAAATATACCTATCGACTTCTCCACAACAAGGTCCTACCATTCACAGGTAAAGACTTTTCCCACAGCTGGAAGAAGGGAACCCCTCCACCACAATTCGTTTCTAGTCTTCTCTTATCACTGAAGTGTAAAACAAACAAACATAGTCGATAGGAGTCAGGGCTTTAATGTAATAGATTCGAAATGGTATGGCATGGGAAGAAAGTACAAGACAAGGGGAAAAAGCAATACCTACTAGAGAAACATTGCTTTACATTGCTTTAGGGAAGTCTGAAGGCAAAAAGAGAATAAATCGAAAACACTAGAAAAATTTTAAGCCTCTGGGACATTATACCTATACCAAACATTTGACACAGTCCAATACCTAGACAGATTAACATCTACCCTAAAGATCTATTTATCTCATTCCCTCTTCCTTGACATATATCCAGATTTCAATAAAAATTACGAGGCATGCTAAAAGTTTTTTTAAAAATACAATTTGAAGAGAAAAAATTATCATTAAAACAACATTCCAGGGGCACCTAGATGGCTCAGTCGGTTAAGCATCCGACTTCAGCTCCGGTCATGATCTCATGGTTTGTGAGTTTGAGCCCCGCATCTGGCTCTGTGCCAGAGTCCTTGTTCCGGCGAATCTAGGGGTTCACGAAGGATGGACGGTCAGGCGAAATGAAGTGAGAGATCCATGAGAGAGATGGAGTCTGATGACCAAGCAGGCAGCCCTGGCAATTCTGACATCTCTCACCTGCTAGTCTCAGTGTCTTTATTTTTAAAGGTAGTGAGTGACATTACATCAGTGACAAGGTATTTTTAACAATATTTCTTAGGTTGGCATATTTGTGAATCCCCCAGACCTAGAAGGAGACAGTCTTATCTTAGATTAGGCAGTAACCATTTTTTGACTCTATTCCAAACAATAGACCACGCACAGTTTTGGGGGCAGAGTTAGGTAGGCTTATAGCAGAGAAAATAACAAGATGTTTAAGAAGAGAGCAGGGTTGTTGTAGCCCTCAGTAAACAGAGCGTGCATACATTGTTGCCTATGTTGACCATCTATAGATCATTCTATCCATAATCTTTAACCATAATGAAGGAGGTATTATTTGTTTGGTACAAACACGATCTCTACTATTTGTCTAAGTTCTTTTTCTTTGTGAGTGAGTGAGCCTATATCGTAAGGGCTCATATTTATCTGTTCTTTAGACAAACAGCAGTTTCTGTAAAAGTATTTTGTTATTGCCTTTTTATTATAGGGGAGCGTGGGGATGGGAATAGCAAAAGGATTCATGAAATGTTAACCTCAGGAAGGTACTCAATATTTGTTGTTTATCAGTGAAGATATATGTAGCTACTTTTGTTTGGCTACTATTTGTACCTTATCTGTAAACAGTGCTTCTAACTTTTGGGCTAAACTAACCTCTGGAGAAGGTCCTAAGTCTCTTTACAACCTCTCCTATCAGTCTGTTAACCAAGTACTGAGAGAAGCTTTACAGAGATGTGCCTTGAGGTTTTATGGTGGGGCTGAGGGGATGATTAACACAATGCGATACCTGCAGGGAAAATCTAGTTTGGTTCAAGGAGTCTTGGGGCCTAATTCTAGCCAACTCATAACTGCTATTCTATATGATCAATTTGTGTAACCTATCCCCAAGAGGCAACTTTGAGGTTACTTCTGACCAGGTTACTCTCATTCAGATTTTATCCATCAAGACCAGGTCCCCTTTTCCATAAGCCATAAACCCAAAGAACATTATATCCCTTAGGCCAACGAGAGCAGTTCAAGAAATCCAGGCCTGAAAGATTATTTAGAAGGAGGTAAGGGGCACCTGGGTGGCTCAGTCGGTGAAGCATCCGACTTCGGCTCAGGTCATGATGTCACGGTTTGTGAGTTCGAGCCCCGCGTCGGGCTCTATGCTGACTGCTCAGAGCCTGGAGCCTGCTTCAGATTCTGTCTCCCTCTCTCTCTGCTCCTCCCCCACCCATGCAATGTATCTCGAAAATTAAATAAACATTAAAAAAATTAAAAAAAAAAAGGAAGGAGGTAAGATTAGGGGAGGTAAGATTAGGGGCCAGTTTGGCTGGCGGGAGCTTTGCTTCAACCTTTTCCACACAGAGAGGAGTCTCAACCTGCGAGCCCAAAATGGCTCCCAACAGCTCTGTGCTGACAGTTTGAACCCTGGAGCCTGCTTTGAATTCTGTGTCGCCCCCCCCCCGTCCTCCTCTCTCTCTCTCTCTCTCTCTCTCTCTCTCTCTCTCTCTCTCTCTCTCAAAACTAAAGAAACATAAAAAAAATTCCAATATGATGCAGATAATAATGAACAAGAATTTCTAATATTAATGACAAACACCAAGCAAAAGATCCAGGGAATAAAGAGAACTTGAATCAGGAGAAAGAGAAAGAGAAGAGGAAGAGAAAGAAAGAAAGAAAGAAAGAAAGAAAGAAAGAAAGAAAGAAAGAAAGAAAGAAAGAAAGAAAGAGAAAGAAAGGAAGGAAGGAAGAGGAAGGACGAAGGGAGGGAGGGAGGGAAGGAGGAAGGGAGGGAGGGAGGGAAGGAATGAAAAAAGAGAAGAGAGAAGGAAAAAAGAGGGAGAGATAAAAATGGAAGGATAGAGGGAAGAAGGAAGAAAGAGAGAAATGGGGTAGAAAGGGATAGAAAGAGATAGGTGTGATATGTAAGCCTCATGGTAACCAGAAAAATAATACATACATAAGATACACAAAGTGAAAATAAATAAAAATAAATCAAACAATATCGTTATAAAAAGTCAATGAAATACAAAGAAAGACAGCAGGAGAGGAAAAGAGGACAAATGAACTACAAATACAAAACAATAAAATGTCGGTAATTTTTCCTCTAAAATTATTTATTTTTTTTTAATTTTCATTAACTTTTGAGAGACAGAGACAGACTGTAAGTGGGTAAAGGGCAGAGAGAGAGGGAGACTCAGAATCTGAAGACGTCTCCAGGCTCCTACTTGTCAAAACAGACCCTGATCCGGGGCTCAAACCCACAAACTGTGAGATCATGACTTGAGCTGAAGTCAGACGCTTACCCAACTGAGCCACCCAGGAGGCTTTCTTCAAAAATTATTTTAAATGTAAATGCATCAAATTCCCCAATCAAGAGACATAGAACAAGATCCAACTACATGCTGTCTACAAGAGACTCACTTTAGATTTAAGGACACCCATAAGCTGTAAGTAAAGTTATCAAAAAGACATTTTATGCATATGATAAACAAAAGAGAGCAGGGATGGCTATGCATATACCACACAAAATAGATTTTAAGTCATAAGCTATTACAAGGAACAATAACGAACATGATAATATGAAAAAATCAATTCATCAGAAAGATGTAACAATTATAAATATATATACACCCGATATCAGAACACCCATATACATGAAGCAATCAGACAGAATTAAAGGGAGAAATATTAACAGAATAATAATAGAGGATTTCAATATTCTATTTTCAATAACGGACAGATCACCCAGATAAAATCAATAAGGAAACAGAGAATTTAATACTACAGACCAAATGGATCTAAGAGAACATATATAGAACATTTTCCCCAACAGCAGCAGAATACATATTCTTCGCAAGTACACACAAAATATTCTCTAGGATAGTTCACATGTTAGGTCGCAAGACAGGTCTTAGAAAATTTAAAGAAAACTAATCTTATACCACGTATATTTTCTGACCAGAATTGTATTAATTGACAAATTCAACAAAATCTACAAATCTAAAAAAATCCACTACAAATAAAAAACAGAATAGGCAACATCACACATACGTGGAAATCAAACAACAACTTCCTAAACAACAAAAGATCTAAAAAAGGAAAAAGAAAGAAAATCAGAGAATACCTTTACACAAATGAAAGTGGAAATACAACATACCACAACTTAGGGGATGTAGTAGAAGCAGTATTGAGAGGGAAGGGTAGAGTAATAAACACCTACATGATAAAATTCCAGTAATCAACCTACTTTTATATCTCAAGGAACTAGAAAAAAAAAGCTAAAAGTTACCAGAAAGAGAGAAATAATAAAGACTATAGCAGAAGTAAATGAAATTGAGACTAAAGAAATAATAGAAAAAATTAAAAGAAGAAAATGAAACCAATTGTTTTTTTAAAGTTGTCAATCTTTTAGACTAAGAAAAAAAAAGGATCAATAAAATCTGACACAAAAGAGGAAAACTAAAGCTACATAGATAAAAAGAATTATAAAAGATTATTATGAATACACTTAAACCAAACATATTGAATAAACTAGGAAAAATAGAAAAATTCATTTTCCTTCTTTTTTTTAAGTTTTCATTTTAATTCTAGTAAGTTAACATATAGTTACATTAGTTTCAGGTGTAGAAGAATACAATGATTCACCAGCTCCGAACAACACCTGGTGCTCATCAAAAGTGACTCCTTAATCCTCACCACCTATTTAACCCAGTTTTCCACCCACTTCCCTTCTGGTAACCATCAGTTTGTTCTCTATAGTTAAGAGTCTTTCTTGGTTTGACTCTCCCTCTTTTGTTTTTTTTCCCTTTGCTTATTTGTTTTGTTTCTTAAATTTCACAATCAAGTGAAATCATATGTTATTTGTCTTTCTGCCTGACTTATTTCACTTAGTAGCATACTCTATAGCTCTATCCAAGTCCTTACAAATGGCAAGATTTCCTTCTTTTATATGACTGATTAATATTCCACTGTCTATATATACCACATATTCTGTTTTCATTTATCGCTTAGTGGACACTTGGGCTACTTCCATTATTTTGCTAGTATAAATAATGCTTCTATCAACATAGGGATGCATGTGTGCCTTTGAATTAGTGTTTTTGTATTCTTTGGATAAATACCAAGTAGTACCATTGCTGGATTGCATGGTAGCTCCACCTTTCACTTTTTGAGGACCCTCAGTGTCCGCAGTGGAGGCATAAATTTGCATTCTCACCAACACTGCAAGAGAGTTTCTTTTTCTCCTCATCTTAATCAGCACATACTATATCTTGTGTTATTGATGTTAGCCATTCTGAAAAGTGTGAGATGGCATCTCATTGTAGTTTTGATTTGCATTTCCCTAATGGCAAGTGATGATGAACATCTTTTCATGTCTTTATTGGGTATCTTGATGTCTCCTTGGGAGAAATGTCTGTTCATGTCTTTTGCCCACTTTGTAATTGGATTATTTGTTTTTTGGGTGTTGAGATTTGTAAGTCCTTTATATATCCTGGGCAATAACCCTTTATCAGATATGTCATTGCAAATATCTCCACCCATTCCATTGGTTGCCTTTAGTTTTGTTTATAGTTTCCTTTACTGTGTAGAAGATTTTTAGTTTGATGTAGTGCCGTAAGTTTATTTTTATTTTTGTTACCCTCTCACCAGGAGACATATCTAAAAAAAAGTTGCTTCAGCCAATGTCAAAGAAATTACTGCTGGTGTTCTCTCCTAGGATTTTTATGGTTTCAGGCATCACATTTAGGTGTTTAACCCGCTTTGAATTTATTTTTGTGTATGGTGTAGGAAAGTGGCCCAGTTTCCTTGTTTTGAATGCAGCTGTCCAGTTCTCCCAAAATTATTTATTGAAGAGACTGGGTTTTTTGCATTGGTAGTCTTTCCCCTTTGCCAAAGATAAATTCACCATATAATTGGGGGTTTATTTCTGGGTTTTCTATTCTGTTCATTAATCTATGTGTCTTTTTTGTGCCAGTGTCCTAGTATTTTGATTACTACAGCTTTGTAATATAACTTGAAATCCAGAATTGTGATGCTCCCAGATTTGCTTTTCTTTTTCAAGATTCCTTTGGCTATATGGGGTTCCATACAAATTTTAAGATTGTTTATTCCAGTTCTGTGAAGAATCCTGTTTTTATTTAGAGAGGATTATATTTAATGTGTAGACTTTTGGGCAGTGTAGGGATTTAAACAATATTTGTTCTTCCAATCCATGAGAATAGGATGTCTTTCTATTTCTTTAAGTGGTCTTCATTTTTTTTTCATTAGTGTTTTATAATTTTCAGAGTAGAAGTCTTTTTTTTTAATGTTTATTTTTTTAGAGAGAGACAGACAGAGCATGAGTGGGGGAGAGTCAGAGAGAGAGAGAGGGAGACACAGAATCTGAAGCAGGCTCCAGGCTCTGAGCTGTCAGCACAGAGCCCGACGCGGGGCTCGAACTCATGAACCGTGAGATCATGACCTGTGCCGAAGTCGGCCGCTCAACCGACTGAGCCACCCAGGCGCCCCCAGAGTAGAAGTCTTTCAAGTCTTTGGTTAAGTTTATTCCTAGGTATATTATTAATTTTGGTGCAGTTATAAATGGAAATGATTCCTTGATTTCTCTTTCAACTACATTATTATTTGGTGTATAGAAATGTGACAGATTTCTCTATGTTAATTATGTATCCTACAATTTTACTGAATTTTTTTATCAGTTCTAGGAGGTTTTTGGAGATGTCTTTAGGATTTTCTATAGATAGTGTCATGTCATCTGCAAAGAAAATTTTACATCTTTTTTACTGATTTAGATTAGATTCCTTTTGTTTCTTTTTGTTATCTGAGTTCAGTGGCTAGGATTTCTGTACTATTTTGAATAAAAGTGATGAGAGTGGTTATCCTTGTCTTGTTCCTAACCTTAGGGGAAACACTCAATTTTTCCCCATTGAGTGTTGTGCTTCTTGTGTTTTTTTTCATGTATGGCCTTTATTATTTTGAAGTATGTTGCCTTTAAACCTACTCTGTTGAGGGTTTTTATTATACACTGTTCAATGCTTTTTCTGCATCTATTGAAATGATCATATGGTTCTTACCTTTTCTCTTATGGATATGAGGTGTCACATGGGTTAATTTGCATATATGGAACCACACTTGCGACTCAGGAAGGAATCCCACTTGATCATGATGAATTTTTTTAAATATATTGTTAGGTTCAGTTTGCTAATATTTTGTTAAGGATTTTTGCATCTAAGTTCATCAGTGATATTATCCTGTAGTTCTCTTTTTTAGTGGTGTCTTTATCTGGCTTTGATATCAGGTTAATACTGGCCTCATAAAATGAATTTGGAAAATTTCCTTCCTTTTCTATGTTTTGGATTATTTTGAGGAGAATAGATATTATCTCTTCTTGAAATATTTGTTAGAATTCACCTCTGAAACTAACGGATCTTGAACTTTTGTCATTTGGGAGTTTTTTGATTACCGATTCAATTTCTTTGGTGGTTACCAATCTGTTCAAATTTTCTATTTCTTCCTCTTTCAGTTTTGGTATTTCACAGTCTCTAGGAATTTATCCATTTCTTCTAGGTTGTCTAATTTGTTAGCGTATATTTTTTGTAATATTCTCTAAAACTTTTTTGGTAGTGAGTATTGTCTTTGGGCTGGTTCCCACAGGTCACTGTGGTTATGTTGAGGGGTGAGAGAGACAAGTGGTACCAGCCAGTTCCTTGGTCCCAAGGTGTCTCTCCATGAATGATGAATCTTTGGATGTGCTGTGACTGAGATGAGCAAGTACCTTCCCGAGGTGTGTCCTACTACAAGTGTCCCCTACGTGATCTTCAGATTGCTGTTTCCATTCTGTATGTCCACATGTTGTTTACATGCCTTCTCTCTAAGAGCAGTGAAATGCTCTCTGGGTTCTGTCCCAATAATATCTGCTGAACATTAAAACTATAGGCTTTAAGCCTGGCTGATTGCCAGAACTCACAAAATTTGGCCCCTCTAGATTTCCAAGCTAATGGCTACGTGGAATTGTCTTCTCCATGTGCTTCCTTGTGTGTCAGAGTTTCTCTCACCCTTCTCCATGACTGGGATCCCTCCTCAGCATAATAGACATGACCCATTTCTCTCCCCAAAAGCTTCTCCACACTGCCTTCCTTCTTCAATGTGGCCTGTTCTCTACCTTTAGTTGTGGTGTTTTTCTGCCAGTCTTAAGTCAATTTGGGGCATATTTATGATATTTTCATAGTTATCTAGTTCTATTTATGTGAAGAGGTGTGCCTAAGGTCTTCCTACTCTGCTGCTATCTTCCAATCCAATGATAAATTCTTAGATATATAAAACCTATAAATACTAAATCATGAAGAATGAATAAGGAGACTGAATCACTAATCAAAAACATCCCAGCAAATAAAAGCTCAGGGTTAGGTGGCTTCATAGCAAATTCTACCAAATATTTAAAGAAGGATTAATTGCAATCTTGCTAAAGCTCAAAAAACAAATTAAAAACCTTAAAATCAGGGAATACCTACAAACTCATTTTACAAGGTTATTGCCCAGACACTAAAGCAAAACAAAGACACTACAGGAAAAGAAAAGCATAAGCCAACATTACTGATGAATATGCAAAAATCCACAAGAAAATACTAGGAAATTGGTTTCAAGCGTACATTAGAAATATCATACATGGGGCGCCTGGCTGGCTCAGTTGGTTAAGCATTTTGACTCGATTTTGGCCGTTCAAGCCCTGTACTGTCTGCATGGAGCCTTTTTGGGATTCTCTCTTGCTCTCGCTCTCTCTCTCTTTCTCTGCACCTCCTCTGTTCTTTCTTTCTCTCACTCAAAATAAACAAATAAACTTTAAAAAGTAGCATACACTATGATCAAGAGAGACTTCTCTCTCATGCAATGCAATATGTACAAATCAATGTAATACACTTCATTAATAGAATGAGCAATACAAATCACATGATAATCTTGTCATACGCAGAAAAAGCACTTGACAATATTCAACACCCATTCATGATGAAAACAATAAACAAACAATATATGGAAAGAATATACTTCAACATAATGAAGGCCACATATGGCAAGCCTCCAATCAACATCTTATTCAATTGTGAAGAACTGAACGCTTTTTTTCTAAAATCAGGAACAAGACAAAAATAATCACACTTAGCAATTCTATTCAACATAGAAAGGGAAATCTCAGCTAGAATTTCTCCTTGAGAGAATTATCTCAAGGAGATAAATAAAAGGAATCTAAATCAGAGAGAGAGAAGTAAAATATCTCTGTTAACAGATGACATGATGTAGAAAACTGAAGACCACACACACACACACACACACACACACACACACACACAAAACAAAACAACAACCTGATATAACTAATAAATAAATTCAGGGAGTTGCAGCATACAGAATCAACACACAAAAATCTGTTGTGTTTTGATTCAACAACAAACCATTTAAAAATAAATTAATAAAACTATCTCGTTTACAGTAGCATCAAAATAATAAAATACTGAGGAACAAACTTATCCAAGAAGGTACAGAAAATGTAAACTGAAAATTAAAAAAAAAACATTGATAAATGAAATTAAAGGAGACACAAACAAATAGAAAGTCATCTATGTTCATAGATTGGAAATATTAATATTGTTGAAATGCCCATGCTACCCAAAGTGATCTACAGATTCAATGCTATGCCCCCTAAATCATAATGAAATTCTTCTAGAAACATAGAAAAACATCCTAAAATTCATATGGAATCTTAAAAGACTCAAAATAATCAAAAACCTTTAGAAGTAAAAACAATGTTAGAAGCATCATGCGTCATAATATAAAAATATGTTACAAATCTATACTAATTAAAACAGTGGGATACTGGCGTAAAGACGGAAATATAGATCAATGGAACAGAATAATAAGCTCAGATATAAATCCATACATATATGGTCAACTAATCTTTAACAAAGGTGCCAAGACCACATAACGGTTTCCCTGTCTTCAACAAATTGTGTTGGGAAAACTTGTTGACAAGGATTGGAAGTGAAGAGTGATGAATAGGTGGAGAATAGAGAACTTCTAGGGCAGTGGGTCTATTTTGTATTGTACTATGTTAGTAGATATATGTCATTATACATGTGTCAAAACCCATAGAATGTAGAACTCAAGAGAAAAAAAAACTAATGTAAATTATGCACTTTGAGTGATGATGTTGCATCAATGTAGGTTCATCAGTTGTAACAAATGCACCACTTGCTGGAGGATGTTGATAATGGAAAACGCTACACATGTGTGGAGGCAGAAGGTATATAAGAAATCTTTGCACTTTCTGCTCAATTTTGCAGTGAGCCTAAAACTGCTAAAAAATCAGTCTATTCAAAATTGTATATTGTAAACTCTAAAACAATCTGTAAACAAATTTTAGAAGTATAATTGATACACTAAGAGAGGAGATACAATGAAATAATATTAAGTGCTCAATTACAATTAAAGAAGGCAGAAAAGGAAACAAGAACAAATGTATGAATAGAAATCTGTTACAAACATGGCAAATATTAATCCAGCTATAGTAACTTTGGATGTGAATAGTCTAAATATATGAAATAAAGAGATTGTTAAAGTGGACACCAACAATAAACCCATTTATATGTTGTCTACAAGAAATTCACATTAAATGTAAAACCACAGATAAAAGAATAGTGATGGAATATACATATCATGCTAACACTAATCAAAAATAAGCTGAGGTATCTATATTAATTTCAGAAAAGGTAGACTTCCCAACAAGGAATATTGATTGCCCCTTGATGAAAATGAACATTACATAATATTTGTCAAAGGGGCCAATTCTCCAATACACCATACAATTATAAACATGTATGCATCGAACAACAGAATATCAAAGTACATGAGGCAAAAATGACACAACTTAAAGAAGAAAAAGAGAAGTTCACTATTAATGTTGGTTATTTCAACACTCCTCTTTTAATAACTGATGTACCAAACAGGTAAAAAGTCAGTAATAATATAGATGGACTTGAATAGCAACAAGAATCAACTTGATCTATTTGACTTTTATCTTATGCTCCATCCAACAATAGCATCAACATCTCATGGAACATTATCAACATCTCATGGAACATTCATCAAGACGGACCACATTCTGGTTCATAAAAAGGCACTGGACTAAATCTTAAAAAATAGAGTCACAAAAAGTATGTTTTCAGAGCACAATGTATACTAGAAATCAATAGCATAACAATAACTAGAAAATCCTCAAATATTTGAAGATTAGGCAACAAACTCACAAAATAGCCGATGGGTCAAAGAAAGTTTCAAGAAAAATTTTAAGGGGCTCCTTGGTGGCTCAGTCGGTTGAGCGTCCGACTTCGGCTCAGGTCATGATCTCACGGTCTGTGAGTTCGAGCCCCGCGTCGGGCTCTGTGCTGACAGCTCGGAGCCTGGAGCCTGCTTCGGATTCTGTGTCTCCCTCTCTCTCTGATCCTTCTCCACTCACGCTTTGTCTCTCCTGCTCTCAAAAATAAATAAATAAAAAACATTTAAAAAATTAAAAAAAAAAAAGGCAATGAGAAAAATTGAAATCTGGCCATGTGTAGCAACATGGATGGAACTGGAGGATATTATGTTAAGTGAAATAAGTCAGTCAGAAAAAGACAGATACCATATGTTTCCAAGAATAGGTGGACTTTGTGAGACTAAGCAAAAACCAGGGGGAGGGGAAGAGGGGAAAGAAAAACAAAGACAGAGAGGGAGGGAGATAAAACATAAGAGACTCTCAAAGACTAAGAACAAACTGAGGGTGAGGGGGATGAGGGAGGGAGGAGAGGGGGTGACGGGCATTAAAAAGGGCACATGTTGGGATGAACACTGGGTGTTATATGTAAACCAATTTGAAAATAAACTATTTTAAATTAAAAAAAAAGAAAAATTTTAAAATATACTTTGAACTAACAGAAAAAATAAAATATATATAAAATTTGTGAGTTGCAGCAAAAGCATATAAATGTGTTTTTATAGAAATGTTTGGTTTTAAATACATATATTAGAACATAAAGATATAAAATTGGTAATCTAAGCTTCAATTTTTAGAAAGTAGAGAAAAATAATTTAAGCCTATACAATGAAAAGAAACAACATAAATTAGTGCAGAAATCAATGAAATTGAAAGCAGGAAAGGAATACACAGACTCAATGAAACCAAAAGTTTATTCTTTGGTAAGATCATGAAAATTAATAAACCTTTAATTATGCTGAGAAAAGTAGAAAGGTAATAATCAATATCATATATGAAAGAAAGGATACAGGTATTCATTTCAAATGAATTAAGAAGATAATAAAGATATACTATGAACAACTATATACTCATACATTTGCTAATATGTATAAAATGAATCAATTGATTAAATACACAAACTATCCAAATTCACAGCAGATATATACAATGTAATAGCCCCATATCTATCAAAGAAATTGAATTAATGACTAAAAACTTTCCAAAACCGAAAACTAGGTTCAGATTATTTCACTGTTGAATTTATCATATATTCAAGGAAAACTCAATTTCAATTCTCCACAATCACTTCCAGATAATAGAACCAAAAGATGTACATTGTAACTCATGCTATAAGAGCATTACCCTAAACAACATTATAAAAAAACAAAACAAAACAGAAAAATACATCACAAGAAAGGAAAACTACCTACAATTATGTCCCATGAATATAGGCGTAATATTTCTCAATAAAACATTAGCAAACTGAAGCTAACCATATAAAAATAATTATACTCCATGGCCAAATGGGATTTATCTCAGATATGCAAGGCTTGCTCAACATTCAATGACCAATTGACAAAAGATGAAAGATCACATGATTATATCAATAGATGAAGACAAAATGCAACACTCATTTATAATAATCTAACACTCATTTATAATAAAAACCTTCAGCAAACCAGGAATAGGAAAGAAGTTACTCAATCTGATAAAGGACATCTGTAATAGACCTACAGTTCATATCATACTTACAAGTGAAACACAGGATTTTTCTTGAGATTAAGAAAAGACAAGGATCGCTATTATTATTCAGTATTGTATTAGAAGTCCTAAGTAGCACAGTGAGATAATAATAAGAAATGTATATAAGTTGAAAAGGAGGAAGTAAAATTGTCTTTGTTTGCAGAAAACAATTTGGTCGTCTACCTATAAAATAATTGTCAGAAAATAAAAAGCAGTATAGTAAGGTTGCAAGACACAAGGTCAAAATACAAAAGTCCATTATCATATATGCAAACAATTAATGATTGGAAATTGAAATTTAAAAATTTACACTCCGATATTTTTTGCTACATTATTCATAGTAGCCAAAGTATGGAAACAACCTAAGTGCTATTGATGGATAAAGTAATAAGACATATATATGTCATGTTTATATGAACACACACACACACACACACACACACACACACACACACACACAATGAAATACTCTTCAGTCTTACAAAATAGGAAGTTGGAAACCCTGCCATTGTTGACAATATGGATGAACCTAGAGGACATTCTCCTAAGTGAAATAAGCCAGTACAGAAGGACAAATACTGCATGATTACAATATATTATACGTGGAATCTTAAAAATTCAAACTCATAGTAAGAGATTAGAATGGTGGTTAACCAGAGCCTAGGAGTTGGGAGAAGTAATGTGTTGCTGATCAAAGGATACAAGCTTTCATATGAATAATGTCTGGATACCTAATGTACAGAATGTCACTATAGTTACTAATAATGTATAATATTCTTGAAATTTGTTAAGAAAGTACATATCAAGTGTTTTCACCACAAAAATAAAATGGTAGATATATCAGATGATAGATATGTTAATTAGCTTCTCATAATCATTTCATTATGTATATACCAAAACATCATGTTATACACCTTAAATATATACAATTTTTATTTGTCGATTATAACTCAATAAATATGTAAAAATAAAATTATTCCTCTCAACCTTTATCCTAATTAATGACTCTTTTGTTATAAATTTGGAATATTGAATGCCTTAATTAGGAAATTACATATTGCAGAGCTCAGGTGATGATAGTTCATTGGCAAATAACCCACCAAAAACATGAATTTAAGCCAATCACACATACATATATAACACTACTTAACACCACCGTGTTTAAAAAAATTTTTAACACTTATTTATTATTTTCGAGAGACAGAGACAGAGCACGAATGGCGGGGGGTCAGACAGAGAAAGAAAGAGGGAGACACAGAATCTGAAGCAGGTTCCAGGCTCTAAGCTGTCATCACAGAGCCAGATGCGGGGCTAGAACTCACAAACTGCGAGATCATGACCTGAGCTGAAGTCGGACGCTTAGCCGACGGAGCCATCCCAGCGCCCCCTCACCATGTTTTAAAGTACATAACAGGCAATATATAAATGAATGTATTATGATAAATATTTCCTTACTTGTGTTGATCAATTTGTTGATAACATTGTAATGTTTTATTTTTCTCAGAGATAAATTCCTCAGAGATAATAGTAGAACTCTCACATAATAATTAAAATATGATTACCTTTAGATATAATATAAAGAAATAATATAAAGGGTAGTATTAATGGTCTCTTATATGTTATGTGTTTATATATATTTCAAAGGACTTTGGTAATGAGAGTGATATTAATAATGTTGAAAAAAGCCAACATTTTAAAGCTTAATTTTTTTTAATGTTTAAATTATTTTTGATAGATAAAAAGACAGATTGCAAGTGGGGGAGGGGATGAGAGGGAGGGAGATGCAGAATCTGAAACAGGCTCCAGGCTCTGAGCTATCAACAAAGAGCCTGACGCAGGGCTCAAATCCACAAACTGCAAGATCATGACCTCAGATGAAGTTGGATGCTCAACCAACTGAACCACCCAGGTGCCCTTAAAGCTTTTTTTATTTATTTTATTTTTTATTTTTTTAATTTAAATCCATGTTAATTAACATGTAGTGTAATAATAATATCAGGAATAGAGTTTAATGATGTATCACTTATATATAACACCCAATACTCATCCCAAAAATGTGCCCATCCCTACCCCATCAGCAACCTTCAGTTCCTTCTCTGTATTTAAAAGTCTCTTATGGTTTGTCTCCCTCTCTGCTTTTATCTTATTTTTGCTTCCCTTCCCCTATGCTCATCTGTTTTGTTTCTTAAATTACACATATGAGTGAAATCATACACTTGTCTTACTCTGATTGACTTATGTCACTTAACATAATACACTCTGGTTTTATCCACATTGTTGTGAATGGCAAGATTTCATTCTTTTTGATCACTGAGTAATATTCCATTGTATATATGTAACACATTTCATCACTTGATGGACATTTGAGCTATTTCCATACTTTGGCTATTATTGATAGTGCTGGTATAAACATTGGGGTGGATGTGCCCCCTCAAATGATCATTTTTGTATCCTTTGGATAAATATCTAGTAGTGCAATTGCTGGGTTGTAGGATAGTTGTATTTTAAATTTCTAAATAAATAAATAAAGAGTACTCTTATCATGATGAATAGTGAGTAATATATAGAGTTGTTGAATTATTGTATTGTACACCTGAAACTAATATAACACTGTATGTTAACTGTACTGGAATTAAAATAAAAAAAATAAAATTTCCACTTACAATAGCACCCCGAGTTGAAATTGTTACGTATAACTGTAATCGAGTTTGTATAGAATATCTATGTGAAGAGCTACAAAATAGTTATGAAAAAAATCAAACATCTAAATAAATGGAGAGATAATTCTGTGTTTATGAATTGGACAATACAATATTGTAAGTTGTCCATAATATATTCACTGCAATCCCAATCAAAATTTAAGGAAGCTATTTTGTATATATCAACAATCTAATTCTAAAGGTTATATGGAAAGGCAAATGTCCTTTAATAGAACATAATACTGAAGAAGAAAATAATAAGGGAGGACATAGTCTACTTGATTTCAAGGCTTATTATAAACCGATTAATCAGGAGAATGGGGAATAAACACATAAATAGTTGGAACAGAAAAGAGAGTCCAGAAATAGACTAATACAAATATAGTCAACTGATATTTTGACAATGGCCAAAAACAATTCAATGGAGCAAGAACAGTCTTTTCAACAAATGTTGCTGGAGCAATTAGAAGTCTACGTGTAAAAAAAATGAAAAATCTACAAAATTTAAAATGCAAAAATATAAAAGTTCTAGAGTAAAACAAGAAACTCACAAGGCATTCAGTTTGGTGATTAGATTTTTAAAATGTTTATTTTTAGATTGACAGAAAACACACAAGCAGGGGAGGCGTAGAGAGAGAGGGAGAGAGAGAGAATCCCGATCAGGTTCCGTGCTGTCAGCCCAGAGTCTGATGTAGGGCTCAATCCCACAAACTGTGAGATCATGACCTGAGGTGAAATCAAGATTTAGACGCTCAACCTACTGAGCCACCATGTGCCCCTGGTGATGAGTTTTTATATGCAACACGAAAAATATGATTTATAAAAGAAAAAAAGATATTTGGACTTACTACATTTTTTGAAATAAACCTTCTATTATGTAAATCACAAACCCAAATTGAGTATGTGAAATTTACAAAGAATCATTAAAAGTCAATAATAAAAAGCAAGCAATCTAATTAAAAATGGGGAAATTGAGGTGCCTGGGTGGCTCAATCAGTTAACCAGTCAAGTCTTGATTTCAGCTCAGGTCATGATCTCGCAGTTCATGGGATTGAGCCCCAAGTTGGGTTCCATGGTGACAGCACAGAGCTTGATTGGAATTCTCTCTTTCCCTCTCTCTCTGCCCCTTCCCCACTTGCATGGACTCTCTCTCAAAATAAATAAAAAAAATAAACTTTACAAAAATGAGAAAATGATCTGGATACCTCATCAACACATACAGTCATATGTAAAATAAGCAAATGAAATATTGTCAACATCATTTGTCATTAAGGAAGTGCAAATTAAACAAGGATGTACCACTTCATGCTTATTAGAATGACAAACACACAAATAAAAGATGGATAGCTACATAGACGATAGATAGATAGATAGATAGATAGATAGATAGATAGATAGATAAAAACTGCCAATACCATTTGCTAGTGTAAATATAAACAAAGGAACTCCCATTCCTTTTTGGTGGAATCTAAAATGGAACAGCCTCTTTAGGAGACAGTTCAGCAGTTACTTCTAAAGCTAAACATACATCTCTGTCTGTCTCTCTCTCCCCCCCCTCTCCTTTTTAAAAACAAACAAACAAACAAACAAACATTCCTGGGTGGGTCAGTCGGTTAAGTGTCTGATTTTGGCTCAGGTTATGATCTTACAGCTTGTGAGTTCAAGCCTCACGTCGGGATCCATGCCCACTGTTCAGAGCCTGCAGCCTGCTTCAGATTCTGTGTCTCCCTCTCATTCTCTCTGCCCCTCCCCTGTTTGTGATCTCTGTCTTTGTCTCTCTCTCTACCAAAAATAAATAAATAAACATTAAAGAAAATAAAGCTAAACATACTCTTACTACATGACCCATCATTTATACTCCCAGGTATTTACCCAACTGATTCAAAAACTCATTTCTATGAAAAAAAAATGCATGCAAATGTTTATAGCCAATTTATATGTAATCACCAGAAACTTCTAGCAACCAAATAGTTCTTCAGTAAGTGTACATATAAACAGCAGCATACAATGGAATAATAATCACCAATTTGCATAGATATGAGCTATATACATACACAAAGACATAGATAACTTAAATGCATATTGGTAAATTAAAAAACACTAATCTGAAAAGGCTATATACTATATTGTTCCAATTATATTAAGTCTGGAATAGACAAAATTGCAGCAATGGTAAAAAGATCAGTGGCTACCAGGGGCTTGGAGAAGGGTTGATGACATGAAGAACAGGGAGTATTTAGGGTGTGAAACTATTTTATATGATAATTTAACGGTGGCTACATGACTGCATTTGCCAAAACTATAAAGTTTTATAGTGAAAATTTGTAAGCTTTCAGATATGTAAATCAATAAAACCATTTGGAAGATCAGGGAATCTCTGGATATAATCCAGAATATGACAAAACTATGTACCTGTATTATAAACATATGAATCAGACTCACTGAAATGTGTGGGGAAAATGATGCTGACTTAAATCATTATGTAAATGAGTGGAGTCCGTAAAACTAAAGGCAAAAGCAACCAAGCCTAATCATAGTACTCTCATTGATGTAATTGATTCCCATGAGGGTACAGGTAACGATTTTGATAGTATAGTACATATACACTGGAATTGAGCAATTAAACAAATGGATGGCAGCTGGTAGAGGCACGTTTCTTACTGTTGAAGTGGATGTGACAATGGATTAGAGCTGGAGACATTAATAAGAATTCTTTTTTTGCTTAATATTAATATGGATGTTTATGCAGAAAAATATATAGATATACAAATATAGATATGTATATATACCAACATTAGTGTACCCATATATATGTATTTGCTCTGTCCAGCGAGAGGGTCTAAAAGAAGTAACAATTCAGTATTAATAAGCACATCTGGCTTCTAGATCTGGGTTTTTAATAAAATTATCCAATGAAAACAGACCAGGACTAGGATTGGAAATACAAAAAATGGTCCTGGAACATCTTGTAGTGCCAGAAAATAAAAGAGTGCTCAAAATAACACACGCACACACACACACACACACACACACACATGCACACCAACATGGATATGTCAAAGGGACACATAAATCCACTGAAAGAGTTGTCAATGGGCAAACCTGGAACTATCTGAAAAACAAAATAAATATAGTATCATTTTATTATGACACAAAATATGAACTAAATATCTCTGAATCCATAGTAACTTAAATAAATGTTTAAGTAAATACATTTTTAATTGAAAGAAAGAATAATTTCCCTTGTGGAAGAACTCCAAATAATTTTTAAAGATACTCTTCTCTGAAAGAGGTAGAACATATCTGAAAGAGGTAGTAATCAAATGTGGGTTGCACATAGTGACTCCTTTCTAGAATACAGTATATAAATTAGGGGAAAAGGGTATTTTGCCAGTGGAGTGACCTGATAATTATCACCACAGAAATGTGATCAGGGGCAATAATTGCAATGATAGGTCATACTGATACTTTTTTTTTTAAATGACACTTTACCTCTGTTGTCTACCTACCCAAAACTCAATTCCAGTCTAATCATGAGAAAAACATCAAAACAATCATAATTATGGGACATACTACCAAATACCTGACCAGAAATACTCAAAAGTGTTAAGGTAATCAAAAACAAGGATGATCTGAAAAACTGTCACAGCCAAAAAGAGCTTAAGGAGACCTGACATCTGTGTTAGGCAGAATAATGACATCGCCTCTCGAATAAGTCTATGGGGTTGCCTAGATGGCTCAGTCGGTTAAACGTCTGACTTCAGCTCAGGTCATGATCTTACAGTTTGAGTTCAAGCCCTGCGCCAGGCTCTGTGCTGACAACTCAGAGGCTGGAACCTACCTCGGAATCTCTGTCTTATTCTCCCTCTGCCTCTAACCCACTCGCACTCTGTCTCTCTCTCTCTCAAAAATAAATCTACATTAAAAAAAAAAAAAAAAAGAAGTCTATGTCCTAGGCTGCAGAGTCTGGGAATATGTTATCTTACATGATGAAAGGGATTTGGAGGATGTGATTCAAGTGATGATTTTGAAATGAGGAAACTCTTCTGTTTTTCTGAGTTATCTGGGTGGGACCAATGTAATCACAAATGTTCTTATAAAAGTGAAATAAAAAAGGTGTTTCAGATTCAGAGAAGCAGATGTGATGAGGGAATTCAGATTCAGAGAAGGAGGGGTCTGAGGAATGCAATTGCTGAAGAGTTCTTAACGACAAGGAATATGTAGCCCCTAGAAACTAGAAAAGGCAGGAAACAGATTCTACCCTAGAGTGTCCTGAAGGAATGTAGCTTTATAGACACCTTGATTTTTGCCGTTCTGACCTCCACAGCAATAAGTTTATTAATCGATGTTATTTAAGACATCAAATCTGTGATAATTTGTTACAATAGCAGTAGGAAACAACAAAAAAAGAGTAAATGTAATGTGCAATAGTGGATCCCATTTTGGAATAATAAAAGAACATTACGTAAAACCTAGTGAAATTTGAATAAAGTTTAAACGTTCAGTAATAGTGATGTTCAAATGTTAATTTCTTAATTTCGACAAATGTACCATGGGGATGTAAGATGTGAACAAATGGGGAAACTGGGTGCAATTGTTTTCTAAATATAAAACCTTCAAGGGGCGCCTCGGTGACTCAGTCAGTTGAGCGACTGGCTTTGACTCAAGTCATGATCTCGCGGTTTGTGGGTTTGAGCCCCGCATTGGGCTTTATGCTGACAGCTTGGAGCCTGGAACCTGCTTTGGATTCTATATCTCCCTCTCTCTCTGTCCCTCCCTCACCCACTCTCTGTCTCTTTCACTCAAAACTAAGTAAACATTAAAGAAGTCTTAAAAAAATTTTCAATATGAAAAAGTTTATATAAGAAAACAATGATAGTTCTAGGTGAGTAAATTATAAAAATTTAAATATTGAACATACATACAAAGAGATGTATAATGAAAAAAAAGTAAGAAAATTACAGAACAAATTTAGGAGGGTCAGTATCTGACTATTAGCATTCCAGATAGTACATACGAAATTGAGGAAGAAAATACTTTAAATATGTTGTATTACAGAAAAAAATTTCCAAACTAAAGCTTACTATTCTCCAGGTGAAAAAGGCCTATCAAATGTTCTATACAATAAATACAGAACAATACCAAGTGACTTGCTGACATTTCTGGATATGAGAGATAAAGATAAGATCCTTATAATTTTCAGAAAGAGAAAAAAACAAGTTGTGTACAATGGAAATTGGTTATATTGATATTAGACTCTTCAAAGGCAAAATTATAAAAAGTATAAAATTATAAAAATTATAAGAATAATTTAATTTCATTAAATTGTAGATTCCTATTTTGAAACTTAAATTCTTTAATAGTTAAATTATTATTATGCTAATCAATAAACAATATTAGAAAATGTAAACATAGTACACTACTTGCTAATAATTGAGCAGTGTATATATAGTACGATAATGAATAAATATATTGACTTATTACTAAAAGTTCATTAAAAACATTAACATTAAAGATATAAATGTAAACCAAATTAGGAAAATGCTAGAATAATATAAGATATTATTTTGATAACCTATATAAATGGAAGTTATTTTTGAGCAACACTTGAAACCCAGAAGATATGAAGGAAAAGATGAACCAATTTTAGCATATAATCAATGTAAAACTTCTGTTTTATGGAAAACAACAAAATACACTTAAAGAGAAAATGATAGTGCTGGAGAAAATATTTGTAATGTATCTAGAAGACAAAGAATTATTGCCAATAATATATAAATACATCCTATAAATAAACAAAAGCAAAATCAAAGAAATATATAAACAATTCAAAAAAGAAGAAATATAGCGGATGAACATATAAAAAGTATCAATAAAGCTAATAATTACAGAAAGACAAATTAAACCAAATACAATACATTTTTTAATTTTAAATTCATAAAGAGCAATAATATTTGGTAATCATCAGGATGTGGGTAGAAAAACACCCGCATATTCTAAGAAATGATAATATTTATGATTTGAGGAGTCCATTTAAGTACTTATTTCTTTATAAATGCATATACTCTTTGATTCACCTATTCAACTCTTAAGAATCTATGTCACAAGCATCTTTGAATATGAAAATAAATTTTATTACTAATATCCTGAAAAAGAACTGGAAATAACTCAAATGTCAACAAGATTTTATTCATAAGTTATTTTTACCTACATTAACATGGTTGCACAAATTGTTCCTTACTTTTGTAAATGCTCAGCATATAATGTCCATACCATTCTGTCTCCAAAAATCTTAGAGCCATATTTTGTTACCAAGTCATTTATTTATTCACATTAGTAATAAGCTCGCATTCTAACATGAATTACTTTTATGTATGCTAAAATAATTACCACTACCTCCAAATTCTTGGCTTATCAAAGGGAAATCAAGAACCTGATCTATGCCCGCACAAATGTTGTATATCACGGAAATATCTTTGTAGGAATGATAATCTAATTTAAAAAATTATAAAGAGGTCAGGTAAAAATTCAGTAAGGACAAGTGAGTAGTATAAGCGTTTAAAGGGCCTATAACACATGCAGTAATCTTTAAATACAGATATTATTAAAGCAATATGTTTCCAACAGCAGTAAACATACCAAATACCCAGATATTGGTTTCTAAATAACATTCTCTTGAAAAAAGAAAAAGAAAGACAGACAGACAGACAGAGAAAGAGACAGAGAGAGAAGGAAAGGAAGGAAGGAAGGAAGGAAGGAAGGAAGGAAGGAAGGAAGGAAGGAAAAGAAAGAACGAAAGAATGAAGAAAGAAAGAAAGAAAGAAAGAAAGAAAGAAAGAAAGAAAGAAAGAAAGAAAGAAAGAAAATAACTGGGGATCCTTGAATAAATGGCTGTTTCTAGGGCTGGAGCAGGGAATATATTAACGAGCACGTATCTGGAGAATGAATGATTACACCTACTCCAAAATATTAAGAAGCCATTGTTGATTTGCTATCCTAATCTTTAATACCTGACAATAATTGAAATTCAACATTCATTCAGAAAGTTTGCAAATAGAAGGTTTCTTGGAAGTTGTTTTCAGGAACAATTAACCAGCTGCAAAACTTACATGAAAAATCTCAACTGTCTCCATTCCTTGAATCACATCGCATACTACTCACGTAGAAATATTGGAACTGTAAACTCTCATAGACTTAGAGGAGGAGAAAGGAATGCAAAGGTTTTCTCCAACCATGATATTGGATGTTGCAAGACAAAATTACAAACTAATATCAAAAGAAACAATTAATTTTTAACATTTGAGCTTCTCCTTTAATATTATCTCCTACTTCCCAAATCCAGTTTTATTAAGAATATGCTTGAGTCATGAGGCATAGAATAAAAGGAAATTTCTGATATTGATCTATAACTCTCGGCTCCCTACCTGTGCTGTTAGAAACACTTCCAGAACTGAATAAAGGAATTAATTATGTAAAGAGGTAGATAGATGATAATAGATAAATGATAGATAGATAATAGACAGATAGTTAGATAGATAGATAGATAGATAGATAGATAGATAGATAGATAGATGATAGATGGATAGATGATAGATAGATATAGATAATAGATAGACAACATTCTTTAAAATAAACCAACCCGGAATCCTTGAATAAATGACTGATTCTAGAATTAGAGTAGAGAATATCAATAAGCCTGGATAATTCTATGGGATTCTAATTCTAAAGGAAGTCTTTAAAAACCAAAAGTATGGGGCGTGCCAAAGAGATACAGGGAATAACTTGAAATAGCTCCCAATAGTCAAAACTGGAAGAATTTGAGCAACAAAATAAATAAAGTAGTGTTGGACTATAACCCAAAGCATAAATAAATATACAAGACTTTGAATTGATATAAATGAACCATTAATGAATGCATAAATGGAAGAGAATAGTCAGATCTTTCTTACAGGAGATCTCCAAATAAATACATAGATATTCCTCTCATCAAGGTGGAAATAAAACTTCTCTTCAACCGTCGTTCTCCCCAGAGAGAAGGCTGAAATTAGTGGCCTACTTCCGAAGAACAGAGTATGAAAAAGGCAAAATATTAAGTTAACAGTAAAGAAATATAACAACAAAGCGCTCGATGTTAACATCACCAGTGATAATTCATGTGGACACTTCATCAGGTCCCCCTAAATATGAGAGGATGAGAAAACTTTACCTCCATGGCATTTCTCCCTAGAGATTATAACACCATTGTAATTATTATTATTATTATTATTATTATTATTATTATTACTATTATTATTTAGAGAGAATGCAAATGAGGAGATGTGCAGAGAGAGACAGAGAGAGAGAGAGAGAGAGAGAATATCAAGCAGACTTCACACTCATCCCAGAGCCCAGTGTGGGGCTTGATCTCACAACCCTGGGATCATGACCTGAGCCGAATTCAAGAGTCAGATGCTCAACTCACTGAACCATCCAGACACCCCTATACTAGTCTAATTGTTTTAAAAAACAGACAAACCAAAATTATGGTACATTCTGCAAAAGATTAGTACTTTCGAAACTACTAAGGTCAGGAAAAACAGGAAAAGACTGCAGAAACTCTCATAGATCAGAAGAGATTAAGAAGACACAATAACCAAATAAAATGTGGTATCCTGGATAATAATTTGCAACAGAAAAATATATTAGTTGGCAACAAAGGAAACTAAATAAATGATGTACTTTGAATAATTATAATGTATAAGTGTTAGTTTTTGGTTTTGATGAATCATGTAAGATGTTTTAAAATGAAGAAACTGAGTGGAGTTAAAGAGTCTGTAATATTTTTCTAGTTTTTCTGTAAATCTAAAAATTTTATAAAAAAAATATTAAAACATTTATTTAACAAATACTATTGGTCAATATCCTCTCACCTCTCCTCTCCATGTTGTTTCTCTCTCTCTCTCTCTCTTTCTCTCTCTCTCTCTCTCTCTCTCTCTCTCTCTCCCTCTCTCCCTCTCTCTGTCTCTCTCACATGCACACTTCTGTTGACTAGTTTGCAAGTTTGAAATCCCTGACACAATATAGAAATTATGAATTCTATGAAAATAGCAACTAACTGTTTGTATTGTTTATCCAAACTACAAGTGACTGCTTGAATCCAACTTTTAAACTTTCCAACTAGCTCCTTTGCTGTAGTGTAGCACCTTAAAATTTTTTGAAGATATCTTAGTTGTGGACAAATACCGTATGGATTTCTTTAAGTCATAAGAGTTTGAAAAACAGATATTATTGCTGAAAAACTAAAAATTAAAGCTTAAAAACTAAACATAATGTCAATTGCAAATTTGGATAGTGTGCTCATAAGTTAACTCTTTAATAGACTGAGATACTTTGCATCTTCACATACTACTGTGATATTTAATTAAAATTTTCAAGAAAGGCATTTTCAACAGTATACATTCAATGCAATCCCTATCAAAATAACAACAGAGTTTTTCACAAAGGAAGATCAAGCAATTCTAAAATTTGTATGGAACCAGAAAAGATCCCAAATATCCAAAGTAATGTTGAAAAAGAAAAACAAAGCTGGAGGCATAACAATTCCAGACTTTAAGCTTCACTTTCACTGTAAACTTCAGTTTACAAAACTGAAAACATCAAGACAGTATGGTACCAGCACAAAAACAGGCACATAGATCAATGGAACAGAATCGAGGACCCAGAAATGGACCCACAACTATATGGTCAACTAATCTTTGACAAAGCAGGAAATAATATGCAATAGAAAAAAGACAGTCTCTTCAACAAATGGTATTGAGAAAACTAAACAGTGACATGCAGAATAAAGAAACTGGACCACTTTCTTACACCACATACAAAAATACATTTAAAATGGATGAAAAACTTAAATGTGATACAGGAAAACACCAAAATCGTAGAAAACACAGGCCACAACCTCTTTGACCTCAGCCTTAGCAACTTCTTGTGAGATATGTCTCTAGAGACAAGGGAAACAAAAGCAAAAATAAGCTATTGTGACCTCATCAAGATAAAAAGCTTCTGCACGGTGAAGGAAACAATCAGCAAAAGTAAAAATCAACCTACAGAAAGGGAGAAAATATTTGCAAATGACATATCAGATAAAGGGTTATTATCCAAACTCTATAAAGAAGTTATCAAATTCAACACCGAGAATACAAATAATCCAGTTAAGAAATGGGCAAAACAGACATTTTTCCAAAGAAGACCTACAAATGGCTAACAGACACATGAAAAAGTGCTCAAAATCACTCATCATTAGAGAAATACAAATCAAAACCGCAATGAGATACCACCTGTAAGAATGGCTAAAATGAACAACTCAGGAAACAACAGATGTTGGTGAGGACGAGGAGAAAATAGAACCCTCTTACAACTTTTTAAGAATGAATGCACACTGGTGCAGCCACTCTCAAAAACAGTGTGGCGTTTCCTAAGAAAGTTAAAGATAGAGCTACCCTATGACCCAGGAATTGCATTACTAGATATTTATCCAAAGGATACAAAAATGCTGATTTGAAGAGACACTTGCACCCCAATGTTTATAGCAGTACTATCAACAATAGCCAAATTATGGAAAGGGCCCAAATGTCCATTAACTGATGAACGGATAAAGCAGAAGTGGTATATAGATACATATATAATGGAATATTACTCAGCCATAAAAAGAATGAAACCTTGACATTTGCAACAACGTGGATAGAACTAGAATCTATTATGCTAAGCGAAATAAATCAGTTAGAGAAAAAGAAATATATGATTTCACTCATATGTGTAATTTAAGAAACAAGACAGATGAACAAAAGAGAAGGGAAGGAAAAATAAGATACAAACAGAGAGAGAGGCAAACTATTAGAGACTACAGAGAACAAACTGATGGTTGCTGGAGAGAACATGGGCGAGGGGAAGGGCTAAATGGGTGATGGGCATTATGGAGAGCACTTGTTGTGATGAGCACTGGGTGTTAAATGTAATGATGAATAATTAAATTCTACTCCTGAAACCAATATTTAAACTATATGTTAACTAACCTGAATTTAAATAAATCTTGAAAGAAAAAAATAAATTTTCCAGGAAAGAAAATTAAAATAGAAATATTTTAGTAAATATATTTAAAAGTAATATATGAAAATCAGATTTGTTTTTAGTGAGTACTCGAAAGTACTGAGGATTGAGAATCTTTGCTTACTAAAGCAAAACTGTCACAACTTGGTTCTGAAGGCATTACTTCTGCAGTTAAGAAGTAGATTTTTAGATTTAATGAGATGGTCTCTCTTGTAACAATGGCATTGACCATTTTTCTAAGACTGCCAGCCAGACCTCTAATTAATACTAATTGTGTTGGTGCTTTTGGGCATATCTGACACAGTTCACTAGGGGTAGAATGCAAACCATTGACTCATTTTATTTTGCTTCCTAAGAGTCTCAAAATGGTAATGACCCACAACATCTACTTCCCTGGCTGAGATTTGATTTAGCGACTTTTTTTTTTTTTTGATTATTATAATAGTTTATTTTCAAATTGGTTTACATATAACACCCAGTGTTCATCCCAACACGTGCCCTCTTTAATATCCGTCACCCCCTCTCCCCCCCCCCTCCCCCCCCTCACCCCCCTC